>OY821520.1:252198816-252426069 GCA_963682025.1 Cordilura impudica | reverse complement strand
GGCCAAATTAATTTTTTACTTTAATATTTGGTTTGAAAAAAAAGGTAAATGAAAGAAGACGGATAGGTAGGACGTCTTGGTACAATATCGCGTATTTAAGTTTTTTTTAGTTTTTATATAGAAGTTAAACACTCACCGGATGGAAATAAGTGAAACGTTAGTTGACACTGTTGGTTGTAAGAGCAATGAAAACCTAGGAAGTAGCAATACATGTTTTAGTTAAGAAAATAAAAATGAATTGAAATAGTATCAGGGCGAAATAGATAGTACATGATTTTGAATTTTAGTAATTTAAGGTAGTTCAATAATTTTTATTGTTTACGTTTTGAGCCTGATATAAGGACAATGGTCTCTTTTAACCGAGAGGTCGTGACGAAATAGGAAAGGTTTTCTCATAAAGAACAAAAGGTCGAGGTAGTTTTAGAAAAATCAGTCAATCTATTTGGTCTATTTCCAAATACCCTTTCAATTCAATTGTAAATTCACAAATACTTACCTGGTTTCCGCGATCGGCCTTCCTGTTGAGAAGTAGAATTGCTCGAAGCAGACGTCCTCATGATCTAGCACATGGAAGAAAAAAATTAGGTTAAAGATTTATTGGGTAAGTCCAGTTTTACTTTAAAAAAATATTTTGTATTTATTTTTTAATACCTATACTTCCATTTTTCTCTTACTCATTGTTTGTTGCAACAACTCCACTTCATATTTCCTCTCGTTTGTTTTTTAGCTTAAAAAAATTAACATGTTAATTATTATTGTTCTTTAATTTCTAATTTTACTTACAAAAATAATTTTTGGTGATTTAATTGACTGTCGCCCACATCGGTGTCGTTCCAATCATATTTCTCTGGTGTTTGTGGCATATTCTTATTCGAAAAAGATATATATTGATGTATCAGCTAATAAATTGTTTTATCTAAAGGCAATAGAATTACCAAAAATGATCTTAATTTCAATCGTTTATTTAATAATAGCCGACAACTTAATTACGGATAAACAATTACTACAAACGACGCTTCTTATTGAAATATCTATTGAAAATGAAATGCAATGCAAGAGTAAGTTATATGTATAAGGAAAAGTATTAAAAACCCAGTTGTTTATATGTAGTACATAACAGATAGAGATAAATATGTTAATCTGAGTGAAGATATGAAAACCTAATGTATTCAGCATAAGATAGAAAGAGATAAATATGTTCACCGGAGTGAAGACAACAAAATCGTTTACAGCCATATTCTTCTTCTTATTAATGATAGGGTGAGTTTTAAAACGTCAAAATACATTGCAGTGATGCCTTTTTACTACCGTTTCGAAACGAAGCAAACAAGTGTGGTGTTTACTTTGTAATAACAACACTGCATCAACAAAATTAGTAATGCCAAGTTTGCTTTTTGTTACGCATCGATAACTTTTATTATACATTTAGGGATGTATAACATTGTCAACGTTTACACGGTTGCGTTTAGGAATGCATGACTTTGTTTAGTTTCATTGCAAATGACGTTTTGGAACTCGCCCATACTCTTCACTAAATGTAACTGGATTGCTAATTTGTTACAATGCTAATTGAACATCCCTGCAAATATTACAATGTTGGAAATTGAACTTTTCAAAGTTTTGCAACAAATTTAACAACCATAGAAGCATAACACAAAATCAACTATAACAATATACAGGTTTAACAAGTGGTTATATTTGATTCGAAAAGAAATATAACACATCAACACGTGTTTTCTTTTTGATAATCAAACTCGGGTACTATACACAGTTGTATAATAAGTGAAGCGAACAGGGCGGCACATTTACAAAACAACTAGTAAAGTTACAGCGAGTTAATATTACATGTTTAATGGTTGCAAACTCTACGGTTGTTCTTTTCCGTCCATGATGTTTTGTTTCACCTGATCGTATTGTTTACGTTCACACAAAATTTTACCGTACTAAACTAAAATGGACACTGATGCATCATCGGAGGGGAAGTAGCAATTTATTGTCTCTTTCAGCAATATTATTTTTCTTATGAAGTGAACAAATTAGATATATAAGCGAAAGAAAGAATAAAACAGAGTTGATCATATGTAAGTTAGAAAGCGAAAAATTGTTCATCGGTGAGCGAATAGCATTTTTTTCAGTAATTATCTTTTTATACAATGAAAGAATCAAATATATAAGCAAAATAAAACAGAGTTGGTCATATATAAAAGATGAAAGAGATAAGTTGTTTATCAGAGAGAAGATGGCATATTTGTTGTCTTTTTCAGCGATATTCTATTTATTATACAGTGAAAAATCAGATAGACAAAATAAAATATAAATCAGGATTGATAAGCACAAGATAGAAAGAGATAACTATTTATATCGGAGTGAAGATAGCAAATATTAATTTTCAGCAATTTTCTTCTTTTTAACAAAACTACTCACAAGTTATTAATATAAAACAAAACTAGAAAATGCCTGCTAGTCCCAACGTTTTTTCTCTATGTTTTTTTCTACCTCATATTCAATATTCTTCTTACTAACAACATAACCTACAAAATATGCCTGTAAAGATATGAGTGCATTGTAAAATTACACTTTTCGCCATCATTTATTTTATTTCAAATATTAAATTATAACAAAACTATTAAATGTTTTCTAAATGTATTCCGTTTTTGTTTTTCCTTCATGGCAGTTTTTCACTTCTCGTAAATGGACACTGATGCAATCGTTGGTTTTATTCCGGCACAAATGGTTTATCTTTAGTGTGGTGGGAAGACGTGGTTTAATTTTTTGTGGTTGATTAAGTTTCTACTCTTCGTTCTATACCCAATTATTATAACTTAGTATCCACAAGACCTACTTTTACATTACCGTATCCGTATTTCGGTAATGACCTTTCATTATACTAAAGGGGAGACGTTCGAGAGTTCTCCGAATTAATTCAACTATCACACGTTATACTTTTTTAGCACCTTAACGCTGAGATCATGTTTTATTTTTATTCAATTGTTTAGTATATTTAAACCCATTTTGACTATGGTATTTAACTGAATATAGTTCGCACCCTTATCGCGACAAATTTTTTATTCTATGGAAGCAGATATCCAAGCGATTCGCCCGTCGAAGCCTTGAATTGTTTAGAAAATTTCGTCAATGCAACATTTTATTTTATATTCGCAGTTAACATACTATCCTTTTTGATAGCCAACCAGACGCTACCGTTTATTAGCTGACTACATTTGTAGCCGCCACGACACTATGAGCAGTGGGTACCAGTTCCAGGGTAACTGTGACATTAGGTAACATAAGAACCCTTTAGTCTGCTAGTGCATGGGTTATAGCTAATTCCGAACCTTACAGCAAGTTGAGCTATTTTAAAGGATGAAGGCTAAGTATGCAGTTTGATAAAATTTAAATAAATGACGAATTTCTAAACATATACAAGGTTAAGATGAGATCTTAGCTTTGAGATCATGTTTTATTTTTATTCAATTGTTTAGTATATTTAAACCCATTTTGACTATGGTATTTAACTGAATATAGTTCGCACCCTTATCGCGACAAATTTTTTATTCTATGGAAGCAGATATCCAAGCGATTCGCCCGTCGAAGCCTTGAATTGTTTAGAAAATTTCGTCAATGCAACATTTTATTTTATATTCGCAGTTAACATACTATCCTTTTTGATAGCCAACCAGACGCTACCGTTTATTAGCTGACTACATTTGTAGCCGCCACGACACTATGAGCAGTGGGTACCAGTTCCAGGGTAACTGTGACATTAGGTAACATAAGAACCCTTTAGTCTGCTAGTGCATGGGTTATAGCTAATTCCGAACCTTACAGCAAGTTGAGCTATTTTAAAGGATGAAGGCTAAGTATGCAGTTTGATAAAATTTAAATAAATGACGAATTTCTAAACATATACAAGGTTAAGATGAGATCTTAGCTTTGGAAACAAGGCTAAAGTAATAGCCGTATGGTCTAGTAACGAGACAAGAGAATAGTTGGCCAAATTAATTTTTTACTTTAATATTTGGTTTGAAAAAAAAGGTAAATGAAAGAAGACGGATAGGTAGGACGTCTTGGTACAATATCGCGTATTTAAGTTTTTTTTAGTTTTTATATAGAAGTTAAACACTCACCGGATGGAAATAAGTGAAACGTTAGTTGACACTGTTGGTTGTAAGAGCAATGAAAACCTAGGAAGTAGCAATACATGTTTTAGTTAAGAAAATAAAAATGAATTGAAATAGTATCAGGGCGAAATAGATAGTACATGATTTTGAATTTTAGTAATTTAAGGTAGTTCAATAATTTTTATTGTTTACGTTTTGAGCCTGATATAAGGACAATGGTCTCTTTTAACCGAGAGGTCGTGACGAAATAGGAAAGGTTTTCTCATAAAGAACAAAAGGTCGAGGTAGTTTTAGAAAAATCAGTCAATCTATTTGGTCTATTTCCAAATACCCTTTCAATTCAATTGTAAATTCACAAATACTTACCTGGTTTCCGCGATCGGCCTTCCTGTTGAGAAGTAGAATTGCTCGAAGCAGACGTCCTCATGATCTAGCACATGGAAGAAAAAAATTAGGTTAAAGATTTATTGGGTAAGTCCAGTTTTACTTTAAAAAAATATTTTGTATTTATTTTTTAATACCTATACTTCCATTTTTCTCTTACTCATTGTTTGTTGCAACAACTCCACTTCATATTTCCTCTCGTTTGTTTTTTAGCTTAAAAAAATTAACATGTTAATTATTATTGTTCTTTAATTTCTAATTTTACTTACAAAAATAATTTTTGGTGATTTAATTGACTGTCGCCCACATCGGTGTCGTTCCAATCATATTTCTCTGGTGTTTGTGGCATATTCTTATTCGAAAAAGATATATATTGATGTATCAGCTAATAAATTGTTTTATCTAAAGGCAATAGAATTACCAAAAATGATCTTAATTTCAATCGTTTATTTAATAATAGCCGACAACTTAATTACGGATAAACAATTACTACAAACGACGCTTCTTATTGAAATATCTATTGAAAATGAAATGCAATGCAAGAGTAAGTTATATGTATAAGGAAAAGTATTAAAAACCCAGTTGTTTATATGTAGTACATAACAGATAGAGATAAATATGTTAATCTGAGTGAAGATATGAAAACCTAATGTATTCAGCATAAGATAGAAAGAGATAAATATGTTCACCGGAGTGAAGACAACAAAATCGTTTACAGCCATATTCTTCTTCTTATTAATGATAGGGTGAGTTTTAAAACGTCAAAATACATTGCAGTGATGCCTTTTTACTACCGTTTCGAAACGAAGCAAACAAGTGTGGTGTTTACTTTGTAATAACAACACTGCATCAACAAAATTAGTAATGCCAAGTTTGCTTTTTGTTACGCATCGATAACTTTTATTATACATTTAGGGATGTATAACATTGTCAACGTTTACACGGTTGCGTTTAGGAATGCATGACTTTGTTTAGTTTCATTGCAAATGACGTTTTGGAACTCGCCCATACTCTTCACTAAATGTAACTGGATTGCTAATTTGTTACAATGCTAATTGAACATCCCTGCAAATATTACAATGTTGGAAATTGAACTTTTCAAAGTTTTGCAACAAATTTAACAACCATAGAAGCATAACACAAAATCAACTATAACAATATACAGGTTTAACAAGTGGTTATATTTGATTCGAAAAGAAATATAACACATCAACACGTGTTTTCTTTTTGATAATCAAACTCGGGTACTATACACAGTTGTATAATAAGTGAAGCGAACAGGGCGGCACATTTACAAAACAACTAGTAAAGTTACAGCGAGTTAATATTACATGTTTAATGGTTGCAAACTCTACGGTTGTTCTTTTCCGTCCATGATGTTTTGTTTCACCTGATCGTATTGTTTACGTTCACACAAAATTTTACCGTACTAAACTAAAATGGACACTGATGCATCATCGGAGGGGAAGTAGCAATTTATTGTCTCTTTCAGCAATATTATTTTTCTTATGAAGTGAACAAATTAGATATATAAGCGAAAGAAAGAATAAAACAGAGTTGATCATATGTAAGTTAGAAAGCGAAAAATTGTTCATCGGTGAGCGAATAGCATTTTTTTCAGTAATTATCTTTTTATACAATGAAAGAATCAAATATATAAGCAAAATAAAACAGAGTTGGTCATATATAAAAGATGAAAGAGATAAGTTGTTTATCAGAGAGAAGATGGCATATTTGTTGTCTTTTTCAGCGATATTCTATTTATTATACAGTGAAAAATCAGATAGACAAAATAAAATATAAATCAGGATTGATAAGCACAAGATAGAAAGAGATAACTATTTATATCGGAGTGAAGATAGCAAATATTAATTTTCAGCAATTTTCTTCTTTTTAACAAAACTACTCACAAGTTATTAATATAAAACAAAACTAGAAAATGCCTGCTAGTCCCAACGTTTTTTCTCTATGTTTTTTTCTACCTCATATTCAATATTCTTCTTACTAACAACATAACCTACAAAATATGCCTGTAAAGATATGAGTGCATTGTAAAATTACACTTTTCGCCATCATTTATTTTATTTCAAATATTAAATTATAACAAAACTATTAAATGTTTTCTAAATGTATTCCGTTTTTGTTTTTCCTTCATGGCAGTTTTTCACTTCTCGTAAATGGACACTGATGCAATCGTTGGTTTTATTCCGGCACAAATGGTTTATCTTTAGTGTGGTGGGAAGACGTGGTTTAATTTTTTGTGGTTGATTAAGTTTCTACTCTTCGTTCTATACCCAATTATTATAACTTAGTATCCACAAGACCTACTTTTACATTACCGTATCCGTATTTCGGTAATGACCTTTCATTATACTAAAGGGGAGACGTTCGAGAGTTCTCCGAATTAATTCAACTATCACACGTTATACTTTTTTAGCACCTTAACGCTGAGATCATGTTTTATTTTTATTCAATTGTTTAGTATATTTAAACCCATTTTGACTATGGTATTTAACTGAATATAGTTCGCACCCTTATCGCGACAAATTTTTTATTCTATGGAAGCAGATATCCAAGCGATTCGCCCGTCGAAGCCTTGAATTGTTTAGAAAATTTCGTCAATGCAACATTTTATTTTATATTCGCAGTTAACATACTATCCTTTTTGATAGCCAACCAGACGCTACCGTTTATTAGCTGACTACATTTGTAGCCGCCACGACACTATGAGCAGTGGGTACCAGTTCCAGGGTAACTGTGACATTAGGTAACATAAGAACCCTTTAGTCTGCTAGTGCATGGGTTATAGCTAATTCCGAACCTTACAGCAAGTTGAGCTATTTTAAAGGATGAAGGCTAAGTATGCAGTTTGATAAAATTTAAATAAATGACGAATTTCTAAACATATACAAGGTTAAGATGAGATCTTAGCTTTGAGATCATGTTTTATTTTTATTCAATTGTTTAGTATATTTAAACCCATTTTGACTATGGTATTTAACTGAATATAGTTCGCACCCTTATCGCGACAAATTTTTTATTCTATGGAAGCAGATATCCAAGCGATTCGCCCGTCGAAGCCTTGAATTGTTTAGAAAATTTCGTCAATGCAACATTTTATTTTATATTCGCAGTTAACATACTATCCTTTTTGATAGCCAACCAGACGCTACCGTTTATTAGCTGACTACATTTGTAGCCGCCACGACACTATGAGCAGTGGGTACCAGTTCCAGGGTAACTGTGACATTAGGTAACATAAGAACCCTTTAGTCTGCTAGTGCATGGGTTATAGCTAATTCCGAACCTTACAGCAAGTTGAGCTATTTTAAAGGATGAAGGCTAAGTATGCAGTTTGATAAAATTTAAATAAATGACGAATTTCTAAACATATACAAGGTTAAGATGAGATCTTAGCTTTGGAAACAAGGCTAAAGTAATAGCCGTATGGTCTAGTAACGAGACAAGAGAATAGTTGGCCAAATTAATTTTTTACTTTAATATTTGGTTTGAAAAAAAAGGTAAATGAAAGAAGACGGATAGGTAGGACGTCTTGGTACAATATCGCGTATTTAAGTTTTTTTTAGTTTTTATATAGAAGTTAAACACTCACCGGATGGAAATAAGTGAAACGTTAGTTGACACTGTTGGTTGTAAGAGCAATGAAAACCTAGGAAGTAGCAATACATGTTTTAGTTAAGAAAATAAAAATGAATTGAAATAGTATCAGGGCGAAATAGATAGTACATGATTTTGAATTTTAGTAATTTAAGGTAGTTCAATAATTTTTATTGTTTACGTTTTGAGCCTGATATAAGGACAATGGTCTCTTTTAACCGAGAGGTCGTGACGAAATAGGAAAGGTTTTCTCATAAAGAACAAAAGGTCGAGGTAGTTTTAGAAAAATCAGTCAATCTATTTGGTCTATTTCCAAATACCCTTTCAATTCAATTGTAAATTCACAAATACTTACCTGGTTTCCGCGATCGGCCTTCCTGTTGAGAAGTAGAATTGCTCGAAGCAGACGTCCTCATGATCTAGCACATGGAAGAAAAAAATTAGGTTAAAGATTTATTGGGTAAGTCCAGTTTTACTTTAAAAAAATATTTTGTATTTATTTTTTAATACCTATACTTCCATTTTTCTCTTACTCATTGTTTGTTGCAACAACTCCACTTCATATTTCCTCTCGTTTGTTTTTTAGCTTAAAAAAATTAACATGTTAATTATTATTGTTCTTTAATTTCTAATTTTACTTACAAAAATAATTTTTGGTGATTTAATTGACTGTCGCCCACATCGGTGTCGTTCCAATCATATTTCTCTGGTGTTTGTGGCATATTCTTATTCGAAAAAGATATATATTGATGTATCAGCTAATAAATTGTTTTATCTAAAGGCAATAGAATTACCAAAAATGATCTTAATTTCAATCGTTTATTTAATAATAGCCGACAACTTAATTACGGATAAACAATTACTACAAACGACGCTTCTTATTGAAATATCTATTGAAAATGAAATGCAATGCAAGAGTAAGTTATATGTATAAGGAAAAGTATTAAAAACCCAGTTGTTTATATGTAGTACATAACAGATAGAGATAAATATGTTAATCTGAGTGAAGATATGAAAACCTAATGTATTCAGCATAAGATAGAAAGAGATAAATATGTTCACCGGAGTGAAGACAACAAAATCGTTTACAGCCATATTCTTCTTCTTATTAATGATAGGGTGAGTTTTAAAACGTCAAAATACATTGCAGTGATGCCTTTTTACTACCGTTTCGAAACGAAGCAAACAAGTGTGGTGTTTACTTTGTAATAACAACACTGCATCAACAAAATTAGTAATGCCAAGTTTGCTTTTTGTTACGCATCGATAACTTTTATTATACATTTAGGGATGTATAACATTGTCAACGTTTACACGGTTGCGTTTAGGAATGCATGACTTTGTTTAGTTTCATTGCAAATGACGTTTTGGAACTCGCCCATACTCTTCACTAAATGTAACTGGATTGCTAATTTGTTACAATGCTAATTGAACATCCCTGCAAATATTACAATGTTGGAAATTGAACTTTTCAAAGTTTTGCAACAAATTTAACAACCATAGAAGCATAACACAAAATCAACTATAACAATATACAGGTTTAACAAGTGGTTATATTTGATTCGAAAAGAAATATAACACATCAACACGTGTTTTCTTTTTGATAATCAAACTCGGGTACTATACACAGTTGTATAATAAGTGAAGCGAACAGGGCGGCACATTTACAAAACAACTAGTAAAGTTACAGCGAGTTAATATTACATGTTTAATGGTTGCAAACTCTACGGTTGTTCTTTTCCGTCCATGATGTTTTGTTTCACCTGATCGTATTGTTTACGTTCACACAAAATTTTACCGTACTAAACTAAAATGGACACTGATGCATCATCGGAGGGGAAGTAGCAATTTATTGTCTCTTTCAGCAATATTATTTTTCTTATGAAGTGAACAAATTAGATATATAAGCGAAAGAAAGAATAAAACAGAGTTGATCATATGTAAGTTAGAAAGCGAAAAATTGTTCATCGGTGAGCGAATAGCATTTTTTTCAGTAATTATCTTTTTATACAATGAAAGAATCAAATATATAAGCAAAATAAAACAGAGTTGGTCATATATAAAAGATGAAAGAGATAAGTTGTTTATCAGAGAGAAGATGGCATATTTGTTGTCTTTTTCAGCGATATTCTATTTATTATACAGTGAAAAATCAGATAGACAAAATAAAATATAAATCAGGATTGATAAGCACAAGATAGAAAGAGATAACTATTTATATCGGAGTGAAGATAGCAAATATTAATTTTCAGCAATTTTCTTCTTTTTAACAAAACTACTCACAAGTTATTAATATAAAACAAAACTAGAAAATGCCTGCTAGTCCCAACGTTTTTTCTCTATGTTTTTTTCTACCTCATATTCAATATTCTTCTTACTAACAACATAACCTACAAAATATGCCTGTAAAGATATGAGTGCATTGTAAAATTACACTTTTCGCCATCATTTATTTTATTTCAAATATTAAATTATAACAAAACTATTAAATGTTTTCTAAATGTATTCCGTTTTTGTTTTTCCTTCATGGCAGTTTTTCACTTCTCGTAAATGGACACTGATGCAATCGTTGGTTTTATTCCGGCACAAATGGTTTATCTTTAGTGTGGTGGGAAGACGTGGTTTAATTTTTTGTGGTTGATTAAGTTTCTACTCTTCGTTCTATACCCAATTATTATAACTTAGTATCCACAAGACCTACTTTTACATTACCGTATCCGTATTTCGGTAATGACCTTTCATTATACTAAAGGGGAGACGTTCGAGAGTTCTCCGAATTAATTCAACTATCACACGTTATACTTTTTTAGCACCTTAACGCTGAGATCATGTTTTATTTTTATTCAATTGTTTAGTATATTTAAACCCATTTTGACTATGGTATTTAACTGAATATAGTTCGCACCCTTATCGCGACAAATTTTTTATTCTATGGAAGCAGATATCCAAGCGATTCGCCCGTCGAAGCCTTGAATTGTTTAGAAAATTTCGTCAATGCAACATTTTATTTTATATTCGCAGTTAACATACTATCCTTTTTGATAGCCAACCAGACGCTACCGTTTATTAGCTGACTACATTTGTAGCCGCCACGACACTATGAGCAGTGGGTACCAGTTCCAGGGTAACTGTGACATTAGGTAACATAAGAACCCTTTAGTCTGCTAGTGCATGGGTTATAGCTAATTCCGAACCTTACAGCAAGTTGAGCTATTTTAAAGGATGAAGGCTAAGTATGCAGTTTGATAAAATTTAAATAAATGACGAATTTCTAAACATATACAAGGTTAAGATGAGATCTTAGCTTTGAGATCATGTTTTATTTTTATTCAATTGTTTAGTATATTTAAACCCATTTTGACTATGGTATTTAACTGAATATAGTTCGCACCCTTATCGCGACAAATTTTTTATTCTATGGAAGCAGATATCCAAGCGATTCGCCCGTCGAAGCCTTGAATTGTTTAGAAAATTTCGTCAATGCAACATTTTATTTTATATTCGCAGTTAACATACTATCCTTTTTGATAGCCAACCAGACGCTACCGTTTATTAGCTGACTACATTTGTAGCCGCCACGACACTATGAGCAGTGGGTACCAGTTCCAGGGTAACTGTGACATTAGGTAACATAAGAACCCTTTAGTCTGCTAGTGCATGGGTTATAGCTAATTCCGAACCTTACAGCAAGTTGAGCTATTTTAAAGGATGAAGGCTAAGTATGCAGTTTGATAAAATTTAAATAAATGACGAATTTCTAAACATATACAAGGTTAAGATGAGATCTTAGCTTTGGAAACAAGGCTAAAGTAATAGCCGTATGGTCTAGTAACGAGACAAGAGAATAGTTGGCCAAATTAATTTTTTACTTTAATATTTGGTTTGAAAAAAAAGGTAAATGAAAGAAGACGGATAGGTAGGACGTCTTGGTACAATATCGCGTATTTAAGTTTTTTTTAGTTTTTATATAGAAGTTAAACACTCACCGGATGGAAATAAGTGAAACGTTAGTTGACACTGTTGGTTGTAAGAGCAATGAAAACCTAGGAAGTAGCAATACATGTTTTAGTTAAGAAAATAAAAATGAATTGAAATAGTATCAGGGCGAAATAGATAGTACATGATTTTGAATTTTAGTAATTTAAGGTAGTTCAATAATTTTTATTGTTTACGTTTTGAGCCTGATATAAGGACAATGGTCTCTTTTAACCGAGAGGTCGTGACGAAATAGGAAAGGTTTTCTCATAAAGAACAAAAGGTCGAGGTAGTTTTAGAAAAATCAGTCAATCTATTTGGTCTATTTCCAAATACCCTTTCAATTCAATTGTAAATTCACAAATACTTACCTGGTTTCCGCGATCGGCCTTCCTGTTGAGAAGTAGAATTGCTCGAAGCAGACGTCCTCATGATCTAGCACATGGAAGAAAAAAATTAGGTTAAAGATTTATTGGGTAAGTCCAGTTTTACTTTAAAAAAATATTTTGTATTTATTTTTTAATACCTATACTTCCATTTTTCTCTTACTCATTGTTTGTTGCAACAACTCCACTTCATATTTCCTCTCGTTTGTTTTTTAGCTTAAAAAAATTAACATGTTAATTATTATTGTTCTTTAATTTCTAATTTTACTTACAAAAATAATTTTTGGTGATTTAATTGACTGTCGCCCACATCGGTGTCGTTCCAATCATATTTCTCTGGTGTTTGTGGCATATTCTTATTCGAAAAAGATATATATTGATGTATCAGCTAATAAATTGTTTTATCTAAAGGCAATAGAATTACCAAAAATGATCTTAATTTCAATCGTTTATTTAATAATAGCCGACAACTTAATTACGGATAAACAATTACTACAAACGACGCTTCTTATTGAAATATCTATTGAAAATGAAATGCAATGCAAGAGTAAGTTATATGTATAAGGAAAAGTATTAAAAACCCAGTTGTTTATATGTAGTACATAACAGATAGAGATAAATATGTTAATCTGAGTGAAGATATGAAAACCTAATGTATTCAGCATAAGATAGAAAGAGATAAATATGTTCACCGGAGTGAAGACAACAAAATCGTTTACAGCCATATTCTTCTTCTTATTAATGATAGGGTGAGTTTTAAAACGTCAAAATACATTGCAGTGATGCCTTTTTACTACCGTTTCGAAACGAAGCAAACAAGTGTGGTGTTTACTTTGTAATAACAACACTGCATCAACAAAATTAGTAATGCCAAGTTTGCTTTTTGTTACGCATCGATAACTTTTATTATACATTTAGGGATGTATAACATTGTCAACGTTTACACGGTTGCGTTTAGGAATGCATGACTTTGTTTAGTTTCATTGCAAATGACGTTTTGGAACTCGCCCATACTCTTCACTAAATGTAACTGGATTGCTAATTTGTTACAATGCTAATTGAACATCCCTGCAAATATTACAATGTTGGAAATTGAACTTTTCAAAGTTTTGCAACAAATTTAACAACCATAGAAGCATAACACAAAATCAACTATAACAATATACAGGTTTAACAAGTGGTTATATTTGATTCGAAAAGAAATATAACACATCAACACGTGTTTTCTTTTTGATAATCAAACTCGGGTACTATACACAGTTGTATAATAAGTGAAGCGAACAGGGCGGCACATTTACAAAACAACTAGTAAAGTTACAGCGAGTTAATATTACATGTTTAATGGTTGCAAACTCTACGGTTGTTCTTTTCCGTCCATGATGTTTTGTTTCACCTGATCGTATTGTTTACGTTCACACAAAATTTTACCGTACTAAACTAAAATGGACACTGATGCATCATCGGAGGGGAAGTAGCAATTTATTGTCTCTTTCAGCAATATTATTTTTCTTATGAAGTGAACAAATTAGATATATAAGCGAAAGAAAGAATAAAACAGAGTTGATCATATGTAAGTTAGAAAGCGAAAAATTGTTCATCGGTGAGCGAATAGCATTTTTTTCAGTAATTATCTTTTTATACAATGAAAGAATCAAATATATAAGCAAAATAAAACAGAGTTGGTCATATATAAAAGATGAAAGAGATAAGTTGTTTATCAGAGAGAAGATGGCATATTTGTTGTCTTTTTCAGCGATATTCTATTTATTATACAGTGAAAAATCAGATAGACAAAATAAAATATAAATCAGGATTGATAAGCACAAGATAGAAAGAGATAACTATTTATATCGGAGTGAAGATAGCAAATATTAATTTTCAGCAATTTTCTTCTTTTTAACAAAACTACTCACAAGTTATTAATATAAAACAAAACTAGAAAATGCCTGCTAGTCCCAACGTTTTTTCTCTATGTTTTTTTCTACCTCATATTCAATATTCTTCTTACTAACAACATAACCTACAAAATATGCCTGTAAAGATATGAGTGCATTGTAAAATTACACTTTTCGCCATCATTTATTTTATTTCAAATATTAAATTATAACAAAACTATTAAATGTTTTCTAAATGTATTCCGTTTTTGTTTTTCCTTCATGGCAGTTTTTCACTTCTCGTAAATGGACACTGATGCAATCGTTGGTTTTATTCCGGCACAAATGGTTTATCTTTAGTGTGGTGGGAAGACGTGGTTTAATTTTTTGTGGTTGATTAAGTTTCTACTCTTCGTTCTATACCCAATTATTATAACTTAGTATCCACAAGACCTACTTTTACATTACCGTATCCGTATTTCGGTAATGACCTTTCATTATACTAAAGGGGAGACGTTCGAGAGTTCTCCGAATTAATTCAACTATCACACGTTATACTTTTTTAGCACCTTAACGCTGAGATCATGTTTTATTTTTATTCAATTGTTTAGTATATTTAAACCCATTTTGACTATGGTATTTAACTGAATATAGTTCGCACCCTTATCGCGACAAATTTTTTATTCTATGGAAGCAGATATCCAAGCGATTCGCCCGTCGAAGCCTTGAATTGTTTAGAAAATTTCGTCAATGCAACATTTTATTTTATATTCGCAGTTAACATACTATCCTTTTTGATAGCCAACCAGACGCTACCGTTTATTAGCTGACTACATTTGTAGCCGCCACGACACTATGAGCAGTGGGTACCAGTTCCAGGGTAACTGTGACATTAGGTAACATAAGAACCCTTTAGTCTGCTAGTGCATGGGTTATAGCTAATTCCGAACCTTACAGCAAGTTGAGCTATTTTAAAGGATGAAGGCTAAGTATGCAGTTTGATAAAATTTAAATAAATGACGAATTTCTAAACATATACAAGGTTAAGATGAGATCTTAGCTTTGAGATCATGTTTTATTTTTATTCAATTGTTTAGTATATTTAAACCCATTTTGACTATGGTATTTAACTGAATATAGTTCGCACCCTTATCGCGACAAATTTTTTATTCTATGGAAGCAGATATCCAAGCGATTCGCCCGTCGAAGCCTTGAATTGTTTAGAAAATTTCGTCAATGCAACATTTTATTTTATATTCGCAGTTAACATACTATCCTTTTTGATAGCCAACCAGACGCTACCGTTTATTAGCTGACTACATTTGTAGCCGCCACGACACTATGAGCAGTGGGTACCTGTTCCAGGGTAACTGTGACATTAGGTAACATAAGAACCCTTTAGTCTGCTAGTGCATGGGTTATAGCTAATTCCGAACCTTACAGCAAGTTGAGCTATTTTAAAGGATGAAGGCTAAGTATGCAGTTTGATAAAATTTAAATAAATGACGAATTTCTAAACATATACAAGGTTAAGATGAGATCTTAGCTTTGGAAACAAGGCTAAAGTAATAGCCGTATGGTCTAGTAACGAGACAAGAGAATAGTTGGCCAAATTAATTTTTTACTTTAATATTTGGTTTGAAAAAAAAGGTAAATGAAAGAAGACGGATAGGTAGGACGTCTTGGTACAATATCGCGTATTTAAGTTTTTTTTAGTTTTTATATAGAAGTTAAACACTCACCGGATGGAAATAAGTGAAACGTTAGTTGACACTGTTGGTTGTAAGAGCAATGAAAACCTAGGAAGTAGCAATACATGTTTTAGTTAAGAAAATAAAAATGAATTGAAATAGTATCAGGGCGAAATAGATAGTACATGATTTTGAATTTTAGTAATTTAAGGTAGTTCAATAATTTTTATTGTTTACGTTTTGAGCCTGATATAAGGACAATGGTCTCTTTTAACCGAGAGGTCGTGACGAAATAGGAAAGGTTTTCTCATAAAGAACAAAAGGTCGAGGTAGTTTTAGAAAAATCAGTCAATCTATTTGGTCTATTTCCAAATACCCTTTCAATTCAATTGTAAATTCACAAATACTTACCTGGTTTCCGCGATCGGCCTTCCTGTTGAGAAGTAGAATTGCTCGAAGCAGACGTCCTCATGATCTAGCACATGGAAGAAAAAAATTAGGTTAAAGATTTATTGGGTAAGTCCAGTTTTACTTTAAAAAAATATTTTGTATTTATTTTTTAATACCTATACTTCCATTTTTCTCTTACTCATTGTTTGTTGCAACAACTCCACTTCATATTTCCTCTCGTTTGTTTTTTAGCTTAAAAAAATTAACATGTTAATTATTATTGTTCTTTAATTTCTAATTTTACTTACAAAAATAATTTTTGGTGATTTAATTGACTGTCGCCCACATCGGTGTCGTTCCAATCATATTTCTCTGGTGTTTGTGGCATATTCTTATTCGAAAAAGATATATATTGATGTATCAGCTAATAAATTGTTTTATCTAAAGGCAATAGAATTACCAAAAATGATCTTAATTTCAATCGTTTATTTAATAATAGCCGACAACTTAATTACGGATAAACAATTACTACAAACGACGCTTCTTATTGAAATATCTATTGAAAATGAAATGCAATGCAAGAGTAAGTTATATGTATAAGGAAAAGTATTAAAAACCCAGTTGTTTATATGTAGTACATAACAGATAGAGATAAATATGTTAATCTGAGTGAAGATATGAAAACCTAATGTATTCAGCATAAGATAGAAAGAGATAAATATGTTCACCGGAGTGAAGACAACAAAATCGTTTACAGCCATATTCTTCTTCTTATTAATGATAGGGTGAGTTTTAAAACGTCAAAATACATTGCAGTGATGCCTTTTTACTACCGTTTCGAAACGAAGCAAACAAGTGTGGTGTTTACTTTGTAATAACAACACTGCATCAACAAAATTAGTAATGCCAAGTTTGCTTTTTGTTACGCATCGATAACTTTTATTATACATTTAGGGATGTATAACATTGTCAACGTTTACACGGTTGCGTTTAGGAATGCATGACTTTGTTTAGTTTCATTGCAAATGACGTTTTGGAACTCGCCCATACTCTTCACTAAATGTAACTGGATTGCTAATTTGTTACAATGCTAATTGAACATCCCTGCAAATATTACAATGTTGGAAATTGAACTTTTCAAAGTTTTGCAACAAATTTAACAACCATAGAAGCATAACACAAAATCAACTATAACAATATACAGGTTTAACAAGTGGTTATATTTGATTCGAAAAGAAATATAACACATCAACACGTGTTTTCTTTTTGATAATCAAACTCGGGTACTATACACAGTTGTATAATAAGTGAAGCGAACAGGGCGGCACATTTACAAAACAACTAGTAAAGTTACAGCGAGTTAATATTACATGTTTAATGGTTGCAAACTCTACGGTTGTTCTTTTCCGTCCATGATGTTTTGTTTCACCTGATCGTATTGTTTACGTTCACACAAAATTTTACCGTACTAAACTAAAATGGACACTGATGCATCATCGGAGGGGAAGTAGCAATTTATTGTCTCTTTCAGCAATATTATTTTTCTTATGAAGTGAACAAATTAGATATATAAGCGAAAGAAAGAATAAAACAGAGTTGATCATATGTAAGTTAGAAAGCGAAAAATTGTTCATCGGTGAGCGAATAGCATTTTTTTCAGTAATTATCTTTTTATACAATGAAAGAATCAAATATATAAGCAAAATAAAACAGAGTTGGTCATATATAAAAGATGAAAGAGATAAGTTGTTTATCAGAGAGAAGATGGCATATTTGTTGTCTTTTTCAGCGATATTCTATTTATTATACAGTGAAAAATCAGATAGACAAAATAAAATATAAATCAGGATTGATAAGCACAAGATAGAAAGAGATAACTATTTATATCGGAGTGAAGATAGCAAATATTAATTTTCAGCAATTTTCTTCTTTTTAACAAAACTACTCACAAGTTATTAATATAAAACAAAACTAGAAAATGCCTGCTAGTCCCAACGTTTTTTCTCTATGTTTTTTTCTACCTCATATTCAATATTCTTCTTACTAACAACATAACCTACAAAATATGCCTGTAAAGATATGAGTGCATTGTAAAATTACACTTTTCGCCATCATTTATTTTATTTCAAATATTAAATTATAACAAAACTATTAAATGTTTTCTAAATGTATTCCGTTTTTGTTTTTCCTTCATGGCAGTTTTTCACTTCTCGTAAATGGACACTGATGCAATCGTTGGTTTTATTCCGGCACAAATGGTTTATCTTTAGTGTGGTGGGAAGACGTGGTTTAATTTTTTGTGGTTGATTAAGTTTCTACTCTTCGTTCTATACCCAATTATTATAACTTAGTATCCACAAGACCTACTTTTACATTACCGTATCCGTATTTCGGTAATGACCTTTCATTATACTAAAGGGGAGACGTTCGAGAGTTCTCCGAATTAATTCAACTATCACACGTTATACTTTTTTAGCACCTTAACGCTGAGATCATGTTTTATTTTTATTCAATTGTTTAGTATATTTAAACCCATTTTGACTATGGTATTTAACTGAATATAGTTCGCACCCTTATCGCGACAAATTTTTTATTCTATGGAAGCAGATATCCAAGCGATTCGCCCGTCGAAGCCTTGAATTGTTTAGAAAATTTCGTCAATGCAACATTTTATTTTATATTCGCAGTTAACATACTATCCTTTTTGATAGCCAACCAGACGCTACCGTTTATTAGCTGACTACATTTGTAGCCGCCACGACACTATGAGCAGTGGGTACCAGTTCCAGGGTAACTGTGACATTAGGTAACATAAGAACCCTTTAGTCTGCTAGTGCATGGGTTATAGCTAATTCCGAACCTTACAGCAAGTTGAGCTATTTTAAAGGATGAAGGCTAAGTATGCAGTTTGATAAAATTTAAATAAATGACGAATTTCTAAACATATACAAGGTTAAGATGAGATCTTAGCTTTGAGATCATGTTTTATTTTTATTCAATTGTTTAGTATATTTAAACCCATTTTGACTATGGTATTTAACTGAATATAGTTCGCACCCTTATCGCGACAAATTTTTTATTCTATGGAAGCAGATATCCAAGCGATTCGCCCGTCGAAGCCTTGAATTGTTTAGAAAATTTCGTCAATGCAACATTTTATTTTATATTCGCAGTTAACATACTATCCTTTTTGATAGCCAACCAGACGCTACCGTTTATTAGCTGACTACATTTGTAGCCGCCACGACACTATGAGCAGTGGGTACCAGTTCCAGGGTAACTGTGACATTAGGTAACATAAGAACCCTTTAGTCTGCTAGTGCATGGGTTATAGCTAATTCCGAACCTTACAGCAAGTTGAGCTATTTTAAAGGATGAAGGCTAAGTATGCAGTTTGATAAAATTTAAATAAATGACGAATTTCTAAACATATACAAGGTTAAGATGAGATCTTAGCTTTGGAAACAAGGCTAAAGTAATAGCCGTATGGTCTAGTAACGAGACAAGAGAATAGTTGGCCAAATTAATTTTTTACTTTAATATTTGGTTTGAAAAAAAAGGTAAATGAAAGAAGACGGATAGGTAGGACGTCTTGGTACAATATCGCGTATTTAAGTTTTTTTTAGTTTTTATATAGAAGTTAAACACTCACCGGATGGAAATAAGTGAAACGTTAGTTGACACTGTTGGTTGTAAGAGCAATGAAAACCTAGGAAGTAGCAATACATGTTTTAGTTAAGAAAATAAAAATGAATTGAAATAGTATCAGGGCGAAATAGATAGTACATGATTTTGAATTTTAGTAATTTAAGGTAGTTCAATAATTTTTATTGTTTACGTTTTGAGCCTGATATAAGGACAATGGTCTCTTTTAACCGAGAGGTCGTGACGAAATAGGAAAGGTTTTCTCATAAAGAACAAAAGGTCGAGGTAGTTTTAGAAAAATCAGTCAATCTATTTGGTCTATTTCCAAATACCCTTTCAATTCAATTGTAAATTCACAAATACTTACCTGGTTTCCGCGATCGGCCTTCCTGTTGAGAAGTAGAATTGCTCGAAGCAGACGTCCTCATGATCTAGCACATGGAAGAAAAAAATTAGGTTAAAGATTTATTGGGTAAGTCCAGTTTTACTTTAAAAAAATATTTTGTATTTATTTTTTAATACCTATACTTCCATTTTTCTCTTACTCATTGTTTGTTGCAACAACTCCACTTCATATTTCCTCTCGTTTGTTTTTTAGCTTAAAAAAATTAACATGTTAATTATTATTGTTCTTTAATTTCTAATTTTACTTACAAAAATAATTTTTGGTGATTTAATTGACTGTCGCCCACATCGGTGTCGTTCCAATCATATTTCTCTGGTGTTTGTGGCATATTCTTATTCGAAAAAGATATATATTGATGTATCAGCTAATAAATTGTTTTATCTAAAGGCAATAGAATTACCAAAAATGATCTTAATTTCAATCGTTTATTTAATAATAGCCGACAACTTAATTACGGATAAACAATTACTACAAACGACGCTTCTTATTGAAATATCTATTGAAAATGAAATGCAATGCAAGAGTAAGTTATATGTATAAGGAAAAGTATTAAAAACCCAGTTGTTTATATGTAGTACATAACAGATAGAGATAAATATGTTAATCTGAGTGAAGATATGAAAACCTAATGTATTCAGCATAAGATAGAAAGAGATAAATATGTTCACCGGAGTGAAGACAACAAAATCGTTTACAGCCATATTCTTCTTCTTATTAATGATAGGGTGAGTTTTAAAACGTCAAAATACATTGCAGTGATGCCTTTTTACTACCGTTTCGAAACGAAGCAAACAAGTGTGGTGTTTACTTTGTAATAACAACACTGCATCAACAAAATTAGTAATGCCAAGTTTGCTTTTTGTTACGCATCGATAACTTTTATTATACATTTAGGGATGTATAACATTGTCAACGTTTACACGGTTGCGTTTAGGAATGCATGACTTTGTTTAGTTTCATTGCAAATGACGTTTTGGAACTCGCCCATACTCTTCACTAAATGTAACTGGATTGCTAATTTGTTACAATGCTAATTGAACATCCCTGCAAATATTACAATGTTGGAAATTGAACTTTTCAAAGTTTTGCAACAAATTTAACAACCATAGAAGCATAACACAAAATCAACTATAACAATATACAGGTTTAACAAGTGGTTATATTTGATTCGAAAAGAAATATAACACATCAACACGTGTTTTCTTTTTGATAATCAAACTCGGGTACTATACACAGTTGTATAATAAGTGAAGCGAACAGGGCGGCACATTTACAAAACAACTAGTAAAGTTACAGCGAGTTAATATTACATGTTTAATGGTTGCAAACTCTACGGTTGTTCTTTTCCGTCCATGATGTTTTGTTTCACCTGATCGTATTGTTTACGTTCACACAAAATTTTACCGTACTAAACTAAAATGGACACTGATGCATCATCGGAGGGGAAGTAGCAATTTATTGTCTCTTTCAGCAATATTATTTTTCTTATGAAGTGAACAAATTAGATATATAAGCGAAAGAAAGAATAAAACAGAGTTGATCATATGTAAGTTAGAAAGCGAAAAATTGTTCATCGGTGAGCGAATAGCATTTTTTTCAGTAATTATCTTTTTATACAATGAAAGAATCAAATATATAAGCAAAATAAAACAGAGTTGGTCATATATAAAAGATGAAAGAGATAAGTTGTTTATCAGAGAGAAGATGGCATATTTGTTGTCTTTTTCAGCGATATTCTATTTATTATACAGTGAAAAATCAGATAGACAAAATAAAATATAAATCAGGATTGATAAGCACAAGATAGAAAGAGATAACTATTTATATCGGAGTGAAGATAGCAAATATTAATTTTCAGCAATTTTCTTCTTTTTAACAAAACTACTCACAAGTTATTAATATAAAACAAAACTAGAAAATGCCTGCTAGTCCCAACGTTTTTTCTCTATGTTTTTTTCTACCTCATATTCAATATTCTTCTTACTAACAACATAACCTACAAAATATGCCTGTAAAGATATGAGTGCATTGTAAAATTACACTTTTCGCCATCATTTATTTTATTTCAAATATTAAATTATAACAAAACTATTAAATGTTTTCTAAATGTATTCCGTTTTTGTTTTTCCTTCATGGCAGTTTTTCACTTCTCGTAAATGGACACTGATGCAATCGTTGGTTTTATTCCGGCACAAATGGTTTATCTTTAGTGTGGTGGGAAGACGTGGTTTAATTTTTTGTGGTTGATTAAGTTTCTACTCTTCGTTCTATACCCAATTATTATAACTTAGTATCCACAAGACCTACTTTTACATTACCGTATCCGTATTTCGGTAATGACCTTTCATTATACTAAAGGGGAGACGTTCGAGAGTTCTCCGAATTAATTCAACTATCACACGTTATACTTTTTTAGCACCTTAACGCTGAGATCATGTTTTATTTTTATTCAATTGTTTAGTATATTTAAACCCATTTTGACTATGGTATTTAACTGAATATAGTTCGCACCCTTATCGCGACAAATTTTTTATTCTATGGAAGCAGATATCCAAGCGATTCGCCCGTCGAAGCCTTGAATTGTTTAGAAAATTTCGTCAATGCAACATTTTATTTTATATTCGCAGTTAACATACTATCCTTTTTGATAGCCAACCAGACGCTACCGTTTATTAGCTGACTACATTTGTAGCCGCCACGACACTATGAGCAGTGGGTACCAGTTCCAGGGTAACTGTGACATTAGGTAACATAAGAACCCTTTAGTCTGCTAGTGCATGGGTTATAGCTAATTCCGAACCTTACAGCAAGTTGAGCTATTTTAAAGGATGAAGGCTAAGTATGCAGTTTGATAAAATTTAAATAAATGACGAATTTCTAAACATATACAAGGTTAAGATGAGATCTTAGCTTTGGAAACAAGGCTAAAGTAATAGCCGTATGGTCTAGTAACGAGACAAGAGAATAGTTGGCCAAATTAATTTTTTACTTTAATATTTGGTTTGAAAAAAAAGGTAAATGAAAGAAGACGGATAGGTAGGACGTCTTGGTACAATATCGCGTATTTAAGTTTTTTTTAGTTTTTATATAGAAGTTAAACACTCACCGGATGGAAATAAGTGAAACGTTAGTTGACACTGTTGGTTGTAAGAGCAATGAAAACCTAGGAAGTAGCAATACATGTTTTAGTTAAGAAAATAAAAATGAATTGAAATAGTATCAGGGCGAAATAGATAGTACATGATTTTGAATTTTAGTAATTTAAGGTAGTTCAATAATTTTTATTGTTTACGTTTTGAGCCTGATATAAGGACAATGGTCTCTTTTAACCGAGAGGTCGTGACGAAATAGGAAAGGTTTTCTCATAAAGAACAAAAGGTCGAGGTAGTTTTAGAAAAATCAGTCAATCTATTTGGTCTATTTCCAAATACCCTTTCAATTCAATTGTAAATTCACAAATACTTACCTGGTTTCCGCGATCGGCCTTCCTGTTGAGAAGTAGAATTGCTCGAAGCAGACGTCCTCATGATCTAGCACATGGAAGAAAAAAATTAGGTTAAAGATTTATTGGGTAAGTCCAGTTTTACTTTAAAAAAATATTTTGTATTTATTTTTTAATACCTATACTTCCATTTTTCTCTTACTCGTTGTTTGTTGCAACAACTCCACTTCATATTTCCTCTCGTTTGTTTTTTAGCTTAAAAAAATTAACATGTTAATTATTATTGTTCTTTAATTTCTAATTTTACTTACAAAAATAATTTTTGGTGATTTAATTGACTGTCGCCCACATCGGTGTCGTTCCAATCATATTTCTCTGGTGTTTGTGGCATATTCTTATTCGAAAAAGATATATATTGATGTATCAGCTAATAAATTGTTTTATCTAAAGGCAATAGAATTACCAAAAATGATCTTAATTTCAATCGTTTATTTAATAATAGCCGACAACTTAATTACGGATAAACAATTACTACAAACGACGCTTCTTATTGAAATATCTATTGAAAATGAAATGCAATGCAAGAGTAAGTTATATGTATAAGGAAAAGTATTAAAAACCCAGTTGTTTATATGTAGTACATAACAGATAGAGATAAATATGTTAATCTGAGTGAAGATATGAAAACCTAATGTATTCAGCATAAGATAGAAAGAGATAAATATGTTCACCGGAGTGAAGACAACAAAATCGTTTACAGCCATATTCTTCTTCTTATTAATGATAGGGTGAGTTTTAAAACGTCAAAATACATTGCAGTGATGCCTTTTTACTACCGTTTCGAAACGAAGCAAACAAGTGTGGTGTTTACTTTGTAATAACAACACTGCATCAACAAAATTAGTAATGCCAAGTTTGCTTTTTGTTACGCATCGATAACTTTTATTATACATTTAGGGATGTATAACATTGTCAACGTTTACACGGTTGCGTTTAGGAATGCATGACTTTGTTTAGTTTCATTGCAAATGACGTTTTGGAACTCGCCCATACTCTTCACTAAATGTAACTGGATTGCTAATTTGTTACAATGCTAATTGAACATCCCTGCAAATATTACAATGTTGGAAATTGAACTTTTCAAAGTTTTGCAACAAATTTAACAACCATAGAAGCATAACACAAAATCAACTATAACAATATACAGGTTTAACAAGTGGTTATATTTGATTCGAAAAGAAATATAACACATCAACACGTGTTTTCTTTTTGATAATCAAACTCGGGTACTATACACAGTTGTATAATAAGTGAAGCGAACAGGGCGGCACATTTACAAAACAACTAGTAAAGTTACAGCGAGTTAATATTACATGTTTAATGGTTGCAAACTCTACGGTTGTTCTTTTCCGTCCATGATGTTTTGTTTCACCTGATCGTATTGTTTACGTTCACACAAAATTTTACCGTACTAAACTAAAATGGACACTGATGCATCATCGGAGGGGAAGTAGCAATTTATTGTCTCTTTCAGCAATATTATTTTTCTTATGAAGTGAACAAATTAGATATATAAGCGAAAGAAAGAATAAAACAGAGTTGATCATATGTAAGTTAGAAAGCGAAAAATTGTTCATCGGTGAGCGAATAGCATTTTTTTCAGTAATTATCTTTTTATACAATGAAAGAATCAAATATATAAGCAAATTAAAACAGAGTTGGTCATATATAAAAGATGAAAGAGATAAGTTGTTTATCAGAGAGATAATAGCAAATTTGTTGTCTTTTTCAGCGATATTCTATTTCTTATACAGTGAAGAATCAGATAGACAAAATAAAATATAAATCAGGATTGATAAGTATAAGATAGAAAGAGATAACTATTTATATCGGAGTGAAGATAGCAAATATTAATTTTCAGCAATATTCTTCTTCTTTTTAACAAAACTACTCACAAATTACACCCGTATAGGTGGGTTTGCTGTGAAATTTCGACCCTTTCGACTAGTAAATGGTTCCTAGTCCCACTGCTTTTTCTCCATGCTTTTTTTCACCTCATATTCAATAGTCTTCTTCTTACTAACAACATAACCTACAAAATATGCCTGTAAAGATATGAGTGCTTGTAAAATTACACTTTTCGCCATCATTTATTTTATTTCAAATATTAAATTATAACAAAACAATTAAATGTTAATGTTTTCTAAATGTATTCCGTTTTTGGTTTTCCTTCATGGCAGTTTTTCACTTCTCGTAAATGGACACTGATGCAATCGTGGGTCTTTTTCCGGTACAAAGTTTCGCTTTAGTATGGTGGGTAGACGTATATTAAATATTAGTGATTAAGTTTCCACTTTTCTTTCTGAAAAATAATATAAGAAAAATATAAATTTTTTTTGGCACTTTAATTCTGAGATCATGTTTTATTTTTATGGTTATTAACTGAATGTAGTTACAACCCTTATTGCGACTAATTATTTATTCTATGGAAGCAGATATCCAAGCGATTCGCGCGTTGAAGCCTTGTAGTTTAGAGAATTTCGTCAATGCAAGATTGTATTTTATATTTGCAGTTAACAAAATATCCTTTTTGATAGCCAACCAGACGCTACCGTTTATTAGCTGACTACATTTGTAGCCGCCATGACACTATAAGCAGTGGGTACCAGTTCCAGGGTAACTGTGACATTAGGTAACATAAGAAACCTTTAGTCTGCTAATGCATGGGTTATAGCTAATTCCGAGTCTTACAGCAAGTTGAGCTATTTTAAAGGATGAAGGTTAAGTATGCAGTTTGATAACAAAATTTAAATAAAAGACAAATTTCAAAACATATACAAGGTTAACACGAGGTCTTAGCTTTGGAAACTAGGCTAAAGAAATAGCCGTATGGTCTGCTAACGAGGCAAGAGAATAATTGGTCAAATTAATTTTTTACTTAAATCTTTGGTTAAAAAAAAAGGTAAATGAAAGAAGACGGATAGGTAGGAAGTCTTGGTACAATATCGGGAATTCAAGTTTTTTTTTTTGTTTTATATATATAAGAATTTAAACCCTCACTGGATGCATAGGCGGAAATAAGTGAAACGTTAGTTGTCACTCTTGGTTGTAACAGCAATGAATACCTAGGAAGTAGTATATATGTTTTAGTTAAGAAAATAAAAATGAATTGAAGTTGTATCAGGGCGAAATAATATATGATTATATTCATTTTGAATTTTAGTAATTTAGGGTAGTTCAATAGGTTTTTATTGTTTACATTTGTGCCAGATGTAAGGGCAAAGTGCTCTTTAAACCGAGAGGTCGTGACGAAATGTGGAAAGGCTTTATCATAGAGAACAAAAGGTCGAGGTAGTTTTAGAAAAATCAACCGATGTATTTGATCTATTTCCAATTAAATTGTAAATTCACAAACACTTACCTGGTTTCCGCGATCGGCCTTCCTGTTGAGAAGTTGAATTACTCTTAGTAGACGTCCTCATGATCTAGCACATGAAAGAAAAACTGAGGTTAAAGAACTTTTTGGATTTTTAAATATAAAGACAATAGTAATCAAGAATTTTTACATAGCCAAAATTTTTCGTAGAATTTAAATAATAAAAGTAATTTTGGTATATTTTTCAAGGTTACATGATTTCTGTATACATAACAAGTATCAATACTTATAATTTGGTAAATTCATATATTGATGGAAAATCTTTATTCCTTTGAGTCTGTATTAACATTTTGGAACTACATGTTGGTTTTGATTAGAAAGCAAAAAACAATTCTGCATTTATTCCGCTGCAATTTAAAAAATTGCAAAAATTAATGTTTTATAGGAGTCGTTGTAACTTTTGAGGTTTAAATGTTTGCATATAAAATGGAAAGTTTATAAAATTTTTTGCTTATTTTTACTTTATTGGCAAATAACACATAATTTATATTGCTCTTCTTTTTCTTTTCATTGCTTTATTTTTAAAATGTTTCAATTACATCAATTACTATCAGTGCTTTTATCAAATGCAAAATTTTAGAAATGATCTGGAAAATGATCTGGAAATAAGTTGATTTTTTATATCACTGTGCGTTGAACTTGACAACACGTCTTATGCTATAAAAGTTCTTTTGTCAACACTAAAAGTTTAAAAAATATTTTTTACTTTTAAGAGCTTTTGTCAGGTGCATATAGTAAAAAATTATAAAAAATAAGATCAAAGGTCAAATTAGAGAGAAAATATGTATATATGAAAAACCATATTGATAGGAAGGAAAATTTTTCCACTCTAAAGAAGGTTTAGTTAGTATGGGGACCACTTCCTATTGAAACAAATAATTAAAATGATGTCGGAATGATTGACAGTATGTTATCGAAAATATGCCCCACAGAAAAAAAAAAATATTCAAAAGGTAAAAGAAATGTCAATATCCTAGATGAGTGGGAACAGAATGTCAAAACAAGCCCAGAATTATACGAAAGTACTGCTGGCTGTACCAGGCACATAAGTGTGGAATGGTTGTTCTCTGGGGTGAAATTTGTGATGATGCCAAGCTTCAATGGATTCTAGCAAAGATTTTTTTTAAAATAATTTGCATTGCTTTTTAACAACAAAGACTATAACCTTTCAAAGATAAAAGTTACTATTATGTAATCCACAAGTATTTGTATTATGGGTCATATGTCGTAGAATTAAGACATAATATCGCACTGATATTTTTTAAATAAAATTCAATTAAAGTTTTTGAAAGTGGGTCTTTTCCATTGTATAATTTTAAGTCTTCTTTAAAAAAAACATTAAATAATAATTGTAAATTTTAATTAAACACAAGAATATAATACTTTAATATAAAAGTTGAAAATCGAAGTTGAAATTGAATTATTTTTTCACGTTTTAGGACTTTATAACTTGATACAATTAAAAAATTGAAGATTCTATCTTCATTTTTGTATTATTTAAACTTACTCAATATTGGTACGTACCGGTATACTGATACCGAAGCAAATAAAAAAACAAAACAAAAAACAAGTAAGAAATTATAGTCTAGACCGACTATATGATACCCTATACCATGGTTTAGAGACCCTATCTCTTCGGTCCAACTAATTTGATATAGAAAATAAGCAGAAACCAAATTTGAGTGGCATTCTTAATTTTTTTGGCTGCAGATATGAAAAAGTTCATACCGAGTGTTATTTTATATGGGTCGAAATATGGACCGATCCTAACCATATTTGGTAAAGTCACTTATATTTTGAAAAAATAAATACAAACCAAATTTAAGAAAAATCTGTGCAATATTTTTGTTTTTTTTTAAAGATTTAAGTGAAGATCCGGAAGCAGCCCTATATGGGGCCTTTGACTAAGAATTGTCCTATAGGAATTATTTTTGGACTACTGATTAATGGATATAATAAACATATACAAACCCAATTTGACTGAGATCTAAATGATAATTTGGATCTTATGGCAATTTATAGGGGTCATTTGTATGGGGACTAGGTCTGAACATGGACCGAATTTCACCAATTTCAATAGCGTTCATCCTATGGCCGATAAAAGCTTACATACCAAATTTCATCAAAATATATTCATATTTGCGACCTGTAGTTTGATTACAAGGTTTACATGGACACACAGACGGACGGACGGACATCGCTAAAACGACTCAGAAAGTATTCTGAGTCTATCGGTATAATAAAAGATGGGTCTAGGTCAAATATTTTTGGTAGTTACAAACAGCAGCACAGTCATTATACCCAAAACCACATGGTGGTATAGGGTATATAAAGATATCGATACCCATACCGTTATACGCTTCGGTTTTCATCCTTGTAAATCATTATGTAATATAAAATAAATGTTTACTTATTCTAATTCAGACACAATTTTCATCAAGGTTTGATTAATTATTATTTATATGTATCTTAATATATAAAAACGTTGGTGCGTATGTTGGTACTCTAATAACTGTTGAACCACTAATGCTAGCGACTTCGTATTCATACCATATGTTCCTTTGGTTCTCCGATTTGCATAACTTTTTTTTGTACCTGATAGGTGGCGCTGGGGTCGAGATTTTCCCAATAAATTTATTTACGGTCCAATTTAGCTCAAATTCGCAACATATATTATGTACATAAAACTAAAGTTGCTGACAAAGTTTTTCACCTGTAGGTGGCGCTGGTGTTAAAATATTCAAGAAAACGTATATTTTTTTTCAGTCATATTCATAATATTATTAAATGCAATGTATTTAAGGCACAGAACTAATTTTTAAACACAAATTTAGGCGTTTTATTTGCACATAAATATTAGCCATACATGAGAGTTATTATTTTTCGTCAATTTCCGTTTTATTTCCACATAAATATTAACCATTCATAGAAGTTACTATTTTTCGTATGATTTTATTATTATAATATAAGTAACACAAATACTATTGCCAAAAATTTGAATTCAATTAAATTTTAATAACATTTTGATAACGATGAAAAGTTCCCAAGTACGACATAAACGAATATATATAGACTTGGCTTTTCAGTTTTCATTATTTACTTTTCTGTTTACTTCAAATAATGTAATATATTATAATTTTGAATTTATTTTTAATTAATATGTGCTAAAAGAATTATTTGTATAAAACAGAAGCTTTAAAATGCTTTTAAGACGTCGTGGTAATATTGGCCGCGCTACTAGAAATGCTTCAGGTACCCAAAGAATACGAAATCAATTAACACCAGAACAACAATCCCAACGTCGAGAAAACGAACGTGAATCAAGTGCTGTACGTCGCCAAGCTGAAACAAATGAACACCGTATGCAACGATTGGCCACTATGCGGATAACGAGACTCACATCACGTAACCGCGCATCAGATTTAAATCGTACTTTAAGCCAGTTGGGTAACAGAAGCCGTATGCAGTTTGAAAGAGCCAAGTCTTTATCCTCATTTCATTGAATTGCTTTTGAATATAGTCCAGAAACAGAATATTGCGCAAACCCCAAAATAAATATTGGAAGCATGGACAAGGAATGTATGCACTGTCATGCATTGAAGTTTAAAAATGAGCCACCTGGAATGTGCTGCTCTTCAGGAAAAGTTGTATTGCCATCATTGAACCCACCACCAGACCCATTAAAAAATTTTATGGATGGCAATACTGCCGAGTCAAAATTATTTCTTAAAAAAATAAGAAAATTTAATAATTGCTTCCAAATGACATCATTTGCCGCCAACATCATTAGCAATACGGATGGCCTTGGACGCACATTTAATTCTACCTTCAAGATTCAGGGCCAAGTTTACCATAAAATTGGTTCTTTACTTCCTGTTTCTACGGAAAAACCAAAATTTCTACAAATATACTTTATGGGAGATGTTGAAGAGCAGGCCAACATCCGTTGCGGCTACAATCAAATTCAAGCTATGCAAGAACGTGCTATCGTATCTGAATTAGAATCTTTTCTCGCAGATAAAAACTATTTAATACAGTTATTTAGACAAATTTCAAGCCAATTACATAACGACAATTATATGATCGTTATTAAACCAGACAAAGTTCCAAATGGGGAGCATGCACGTCCTTTTAATACACCTACAGTAAATGAAGTTGGTATTGTAATGGTAGGTGATTCATTCGAACATCGAGATATACGTATTATGCGTCGCAACAACACGACGCATATCATTGCCGATACGCATCGTTCTTATGATGCACTTCAATATCCTTTAATTTTTTGGGAAGGTGAAGATGGCTACCACATAAATATAAAACAGAGGAATCCACAAAAAGGTGAATATAACAATTATAATACTTAAATTCAAAATATTATTTACAACACATTGTTGCAAAATGTATATGTAGGTGAAGAAACGAATAAAAAGGTCAGTTCGATGAATTTTTATGCATACAGACTTATGATTCGAACCAACGAAGACAATCACATTTTAAAATGCAGACATTTATACCACCAATGGTATAAATGTATGCCAAAATCGAAAGTGAACGTCTTCGTTTCATCAGATTTAATCAAGCTAAATTAAGGTCAGAGGAATACATCCATTTACGCGATGCAATAAATAATAATGTCGATACAAATTTTAATATTAACTATGTAGGCCAAATGCGTATTTTACCTTCGTCTTACACTGGCAGTCCTCGGCATATGCAGGAATATATTCAAGATGCTATGACCTATGTGCGTATATACGGAAGACCTGATCTTTTTGTAACGTTTACATGCAACCCACAGTGGGATGAGATCAAAAACTGTTTATTGCCAGGTCAATCATCACATGATCGCCATGACATCACTGCGCGAGTTTTCAAACAAAAATTAAAATCATTTATCGACTTAATTGTAAAGCATCACGTTTTTTGGGGAAACGCGATGCTGGATGTATTCAGTTGAATGGCAAAAACGTGGATTACCCCATGCACATATATTAATATGGTTGATCAATAAAATAAGACCAGAGGATATTGATAAAATTATATCAGCGGAAATCCCAGATAAAACAGTTGATCCTGAATTATTTAAAATAGTTACAACAAACATGTGTGGTCCATGTGGTTCCATCAACATGAATTCACCATGCATGGATAACGGCAAATGCACAAACCGCTTTCCTAAGGACATATTATCAGAAACTATTACAGGTAATGATGGATACCCACTATATCGAAGAATATCAACTGAAAATGGTGGTAATTCATTTAAAATAAACTCATCAAATAACCAGAATGGTTTTGAAATCGATAATAGATGGGTAGTGCCATATTCACCTATTTTATCTAAAACCTTTAAAGCACATATAAATGTAGAGTTTTGTAGCTCTGTAAAATCAATTAAGTACATCTGCAAATATGTAAACAAAGGCAGCGAGCGATATGGCCGTTTTTGCAATTCAAGGTGTAAATGAAAATGATGAAGTTGCACGATACCAAATGGGTAGATATATAAGCAGCAATGAAGCGGTTTGGCGAATCCTATCGTTTCCAATTCATGAAAGAGATCCAGCTGTTATTCATTTGGCAACACACCTTGAAAATGGACAACGTGTTTACTTCACTGATCTAAATGCAGTTGATCGAGCACAAACTCCACCAAAAACAACACTAACAGAATATTTTACATTATGCCAACAACAAAATAATTTTGGACTTTTTGCAAGAACGTTGCTCTTTCACAAGTTCCAGCATATTTCACGTGGGATAAATAAAAAAAAAAAATGGGAACCCCGTAAAAGAGGCATACCACACACCCAATATCAAGGGATTTTTTTTACAAATACATTAGGCAGACTCTACACAGTTCATCCCAGACAACGAGAATGCTTCTATTTACGTTTATTACTTATAAATATCACAGGGCCAACATCATTTGAACATTTAAAAACAGTTAATGATCAAATATACACAACATATCATGAAGCATGTTGCGCACTGCAGTTATTAGAAGAAGATAATCATTGGGACATCACTCTAACCGATGCTGCAATTTCTTCAACTCCACATCAGATACGAAGTTTATTTGCTATTATATTGACAACATGTTTTCCAACAAGACCAAATGTGTTGTGGGAAAAATTTAAAGATTCCATGAGTGAAGATATTCTACACGCACAACGAATAATTCATGGTGAGCCTTTTTTAAATTACACGCCAGCAATATATAATGAAGCACTAATAAAATTGGAAGATTTATGCACATTTATTTCCAACGAACCACTTCATAAATTGGGATTACCATCACCAGATCGTCCAAGAAGCGATTTATTTAATCGTGAATTACAACGAGAAGAATCGTACAACATTGAAGCTTTGAATGCATATATTGGAACACACGAACCACAATTATTGGCAGAACAAAAATTAGTTTTTGATTCAGTAATGCTTGCAGCAGCTGCAGATGAATGTGGATTATTATTTTTAGATGCTCCTGGTGGCACTGGTAAAACTTTTTTGATATCACTCATCCTATCTAAAATACGCGCACAAGGTGATATTGCTGTAGCTATTGTTTCGTCAGGTATTGCTGCTACGTTATTGGATGGCGGAAGAACTGCCCATTCCGCACTAATTACCTTTAAATATCCAGACAAATGAAAATGCAGTATGCAATATTAAACCACATTCAGATATGGAAAATAATTATCTGGGATGAGTGTACAATGGCGCATAAACACTCTTTAGAGGCACTAAATCGCACCTTAAAAGATTTGAATGGCAATGAAAGACTTTTCGGTGGTGTTCTTATTTTATTGTCTGGAGATTTTCGTCAAACACTTCCTGTAATACCATGGTCCACTTATGCAGATGAGATCAATGCATGTCTTAAATCGTCCACATTATGGACAAGAGTCATTAAATTGGAATTAGTAACAAACATGCGCGTCAAGATACAAAATGACCCATCTGCAGCTCTATTTTCTAAGCAATTGCTTGATATTGGTGAAGGGAAAATTAATATAAATCCAACCACTCAACTTATAACATTACCACATAATTTTTGTACCATTGTAACTACAAGAGATTCATTAATAGATAATGTATTTCCCAACATTCGTAGTAATATTAACAATCATCAATGGTTGAGTCAACGAGCAATATTGGCTGCAAAAAATATTGATATTGATGCCATAAATATACAAATTCAAAATAAGTTGCAGTCACAGTCATTATTATTTAAATCAATTGACACAGTTGTAAACGAAGACGAAGCCGTTAATTTACCAACTGAATTTCTAAACTCACTTGATCTCCCAGGTCTACCTCCTCATAATCTACAAATCAAAGTTGTTCACCAATAATTTTATTGAGAAATCTTAATGCACCAAAGTTATGTAATGGAACGAGATTGGTTGTAAAAAAAATTTTGGGAAACATAATTGAGGCAACCATCATTACTGGCACGTTTCGAGGAGAACATGTATTGTTACCAAGAATTCCAATGTTACCAACGGATAGTCCAATACAGTTTAGACGCTTGCAGTTCCCAATTAGACTAGCCTTTGCCATGACCATAAACAAATCTCAAGGCCTATCTATGAATGTTTGCGGTTTGGATTTGGGAAATCCATGCTTTTCACATGGACAGTTATATGTAGCCTGCTCCAGAGTAGGCAAACCCAGTGATTTATTTATATTTGCCGAAAATGGTCAAACAAAAAATATAGTTCACAGATTAGCATTGCAATAATAATCTTAATTTATTTAATTTTTAATATTTTCAATAATAGTAGTTAAAGTTTTTTTTAACATTAATACCAAAACACTTAATAATTGTGATAATTATTACTTAACAAATAAACAAATGGTAATCAAAATTACAATTTCTCATTTCAAACAATAATACTATCTTTTGAAATTTTTGATTAATTTATTTTAAAAGTTTCGGGTACAGTCGTCTTAAGCTTGAGATCTCTTAATCCAAGAAAACTTTTTAAACAGAGTTATAAAAGACCACGACAGACTTTGTAAGGTCCAACAACGTGGACCGGGTCAGCTAGTTTTTATATATATTTTGTAATACTAAATCGTAATTTAAATATAAAACATATCGAAAAAATCAAATTTCAAAAAATAGTCTCTTTTAATTTTATGCGTATAAATAACGGTTGTATATGTATAACATAACTCAGTTTTTCAAGTGGTTACTTTTAGGAACAAAAATCAATACAAGTTATCAGAACAGTTTCTGTGTGCTTCTTTTAACAACTATGAAAACACTTAAAAGTAATGTTTTATGTTAGAAAATTTTCATTAAGAAATCTACCCTGCTACAAGGGGGTTAAACAGCTAAAAAAAAAAAGTATATATTTGTTTTTACGGAAAATCGATACTACATAAAATATTTATAATTTTTTTGGACAAATTTAGAGATATAATTGCATCTATCAACAACACAATTTGGAAGAAAAAGGAAATAGAAAAATTAAAACCAATTAAAGAGATAGAAATAAAAAATTAACGACTCCTTAGATAAAAAAAAGGCTGTCAGAAATTATGATACATATATGGTGCAGAAATGGCTAAGAATCAGAAAACCCATTAAATTATTAGCATGAATTAAACAGTATAGTCCTTTTTTTTTGTTAAGTTATAAAATTAATATTGATTCGTAATGTTTATTAAAAAATACAACTCTGTTTAATCCCTGTCGTCCTGGCTAACGTATACGAATAATCGTTTTCTTTTTATATTATGGCGAAAAAAAGCAAATTTTCACAACTGCTGCTACAACTGATAACATTCACACCCCTAATCAATGTGAAAAAGTTGGATAAACACCAGTAAACCAGGACACACACGTATGTATGAATTGTAAGAAAAATTCTGTAATCTATATATCAAATATGTACTTTATAATGTATTATAATAATTAAATATTTCAAGTGCATTTATTCGTTAGCAACTGAAATATATTTAAATGTAACTAGATATATTGTTTACATTTAGATATGTACATACGAATATACATATATATGCATGCATTGCCTTGAATTGATAGTTAAAAATATTAATGTATGTATTCGTGTTACAGTTATATATATGTACTGGGTGCTTCGTAGTCACACTGCTAAATATCGTTGCAATAATATTGGGGTTTGAACGTGTCTCTAACAGCAGTTAAGTAAACGGCGAAATACCGCTTCAAAATACAAAAAAATGATTGATCCTAGTTCTAGCGAAGATGAAGGTGATGATGAATCCACAACTCAAGCACCGAAGGGACGTTTAGGAGGTAGTTCTCTGACAAAGCCAAAAGCTGTTGTCAATGCAGCCAATTCAACCAGTAGGACGACCAGTGGGTCAGCTCGACATAATGGTGATATTCCAAATAAGGCCGCTGGTAGTTTAATATCAAGCGGTGTAACAGATAGCGAAAAAAGTATTACTACGGCAGCCACAACTAGTGTAACAAGTAAGAACGAATTAACCGCTAATGATTCTATGGTGGGAGCCGGCAGCTTATCACAAGAAACTCTCAATCATAGTGCTGGTTCTTCTTCAAGGGGTAATTCTTTGTCTCGACCGATATCACCTTCACCGTCCGTAGCCAGTGATAAATATGAGTCGGGCGCTGGTCAGCCAAAACAGGTTATTGAAGAAGAGGAACGGAAGAAACGCATACAGCTCTATGTTTTCGTTTCTCGTTGCATATCATATCCGTTTAATGCTAAGCAACCGACCGACATGACAAAGAGACAGCCCAAAGTTAACAAAACACAACTAGATGCTATCACTCAACGATTTCAATCTTTTCTCAAGGGCGAAACGCAAATTATGGCTGACGAAGCATTTAGAAATGCAGTACAAAGTTATCACGACGTTTTCTTGAAATCGGATCGTATATTGAAAATGGTCCAGCAAGGTTCATGTTCAATGCAAGATTTTACAGAAGTTTTTCGTAAAAATATTGAGAAACGTGTGCGATCTTTACCTGAAATTGATGGTCTCAGTAAGGATACTGTACTCACGTCATGGATGGCTAAATTTGATGTGATACTTAAGGGCACTGGTGAGGAAGATTCTAAAAAGCCAGCTCGTCTACAACAGTCATTAAATAGTGAATTAATACTTTCTAAAGAGCAGTTGTATGATATGTTCCAGCAGATACTTAGTGTAAAGAAATTTGAACATCAAATTCTATTTAATGCCTTAATGCTTGATTCAGCCGATGAGCAAGCGGCTGCCATTAGACGTGAATTAGATGGTCGTATGCAGCGTGTAAACGAAATGGAGAAGAATCGCAAACTTATGCCAAAATTTGTCTTGAAAGAAATGGAATCACTCTATATTGAAGAGCTCAAATCATCTATTAATTTGCTTATGGCCAATTTAGAATCACTTCCAGTTACCAAAGGTAACATGGATAGTAAGTATGGCTTGCAAAAACTAAAACGTTACAACCACAGTACGCCTTCATTTTTGAAAATGATCTTACGTTCTCACGGATCTCTTTCAAAACTTGAAGGAGACTCTGAGGAGGGTATAACACTGCTGTCTAAATTAGATGTTGTCTTAACCTTTCAATTAGAAGTAATTGTGATGGAAGTGAAGGGTCTCAAGTCGTTGGCTCAAAATCGAATTGTTTACTGTACCATGGAAGTAGAAAATGGCGAGAAACTTCAGACAGATCAAGCGGAGGCATCAAAGCCTATGTGGGATACACAAGGTGACTTTACAACGACTCACCCTTTGCCCGTAGTCAAGGTTAAACTTTACACTGAAAATCCCGGTATGCTAGCTTTAGAAGATAAAGAACTGGGCAAGGTGACATTAAAACCCACGCCATTGTCATCCAAAGTTCCCGAATGGCATCGCATGACAGTTGCGAAAAATCTACCCGATCAAGATCTACGTATTAAAATAGCATGTCGGCTAGAAAAGCCCCCTAATATGAAGCACTGCGGTTATCTATATGCCATTGGCAAATCGGTGTGGAAGAAATGGAAAAAACGTTATTTCGTATTGGTCCAGGTATCTCAGTATACATTCGCCATTTGCAGTTACAAAGAAAAGAAATCCGAACCGGCAGAAATGATGCAGTTGGATGGCTATACAGTAGATTATATTGAAGGCGCTAGTGCTAGTTTGATGTTTGGCACCGACTTAAATGGTGGTCGTTATTTCTTTAATGCTGTACGAGAAGGCGATAGTATTGCTTTTGCTTGTGATGATGAAAACGAATGCAGCCTTTGGGTAATGGCTATGTATCGTGCTACTGGACAGTCTCACAAACCCACACCGCCAGTAACTCAGGATAAAAATTCGGCCATATCGAAAATTCAGGGTGATGCGGATAAAGCTCGTAAGCATGGCATGGAAGATTATATAAGTGCCGATCCTTGCACATTAGATCATGCTTTGTTCTTTAAAATGCTACAGAACCTTGCTTTAGAATATCGGCTTAACGATCAATATGCTTCCTTAGGTTGGTTCAGTCCCGGACAAGTATTTGTTTTAGATGAATATTGTGCTCGTTATGGCGTACGTGGCTGTTACCGTCACCTCTGTTACCTCTCAGATTTGTTGGATCGTGCCGAAAAAGATTTTATGATCGATCCAACCCTAATTCATTATTCATTTGCCTTTTGTGCTAGCCACGTACATGGTAATAGACCCGATGGTGTCGGAAGTATTACACACGAAGAAAAGGAAAAGTTTACCGATATAAAAGAACGCCTAAGAGTTTTGCTAGAATATCAAATTACCAATTTTCGGTACTGTTTTCCATTTGGACGTCCTGATGGAGCTCTAAAGGCTACGTTATCTTTGCTGGAACGCGTCCTAATGAAGGATATTGTGACACCAGTACCACCTGAAGAAGTACGCCAAATGATTAAAAAGAGCTTAGAATCCGCCGCCCTGGTTAATTACACACGTTTGTCGTCTGAAGCCAAAATAGAGGAAGACTTGCGAGGTGAAGTTGCAGTACCTCCTGCGAGGAAGCTCGAAGATTTGATACATTTAGCTGAACTGTGCGTAGATTTGCAACAACAGAACGAAGAACATTATGCCGAGGCATTTGCTTGGTATAGTGATTTATTGGTAGAACATGCGGAAATATTTTGGTCTCTCTTTGCTGTCGATATGGACCGAGTTTTATCTGAGCAACCACCAGACACTTGGGATTCCTTCCCTTTATTCCAAATTCTCAACGATTATCTGCGCGCTGATGATAATCTACGGAATGGTCGTTTCCATCAGCATCTACGGGACACCTTCGCTCCCTTAGTTGTACGTTATGTAGACCTAATGGAATCCTCGATAGCTCAATCCATCAATAAGGGCTTCGAAAAGGAACGCTGGGAGAGTAAAGGCAATGGTTGTGCCACATCTGAAGATCTCTTTTGGAAACTTGATGCCTTACAATCTTTTATACGTGATCTCCATTGGCCAGAACCGGAATTCCGCCAACATTTGGAACAACGTCTTAAAATGATGGCATCAGAGATGATCGAACAGTGCATAGCACGTACCGATTCCTCATTCCAATCGTGGCTAAGGAAAAATATCGCTTTCATTTCGTCGACCGATTACATTGTTCCCTCTGAGATGTGCGCCATGGTAAATGTGATATTAAATGCTAAAAATCAAAGCTTTAAATTGACCACAATTGATGGAATTGATTTGTATAAATTTCATGCTAGAATTGACGATCAACTCGATAAAGCGAATGTAGCGATGACACAAGGCCTAATCGGTAAACTTATGTCAGTGCTAGAGTCGACTTTATCAAAATTGGCACGCTACGATGAAGGCAGCCTGATTGGTTCTATACTGAGCTTCACGAATGTCTCCAGTTCAGGAAAAGATCTGGGCCAAGGTTATGTCATATTTTTCCGCAACAATATGGAACAAATTCGCGGCAAAATCGGCGATGACCTGTGGACATTGAATTTTTTTGAACAATGGTACGCGCAGCAAGTTAATATGCTTTGTAATTGGCTTTCTGAGCGTTTGGATCACGCACTTCACTATGCTCAGGTACAGGCGTTATCACATATTGTGAAGAAAATTTACTCCGACTTTGAGCTACAAGGAATGCTCGAAGAGAAGCTTAATTCCAAAGCATATCAGACTGTTGCCACGCGAATGGCTACCGAAGAAGCGACTTGTTCTCTAACCATGCCAGATGTCGTAGAAGGTGACGAATCAGCCGATGATGGTAGAGAACTTGACGGCATTGCAGAGGAGGGTGCCGAAGAAGAAAACAGCGGGCCACGCGTTAGAATGCCTCAGCCGAATTTAGTTTCGGCTCAGGCAGCAGCAGTTACCAACGTTGTGGCTGGCCGTGTTGGTAATCTCCTCGGTAAAGGTATTGGTGGATTGAGCTCAAAACTTGGTAGTGGTGGTTGGTTCTAATGCAGATATTGCTGGTGGTTATGATGGTGTTGGTGGTGGTGGATGTGGAAGCAGAAAGAAATAGTAACATCGTCGACAACAAAAACAAAAATAGGCACATTTATGGAACAATATATAAACGAATAGATACCAAAAATTTAAATTTTTAATTACCTATATCTAATATTATAAAAAATATATAACATATTATTATTGATAATTATTATTATATTTAATTAAAAATTGCAAAACCATAAAAAAAAAAATTATAATATGTATTGCATTTTGGTGGCAGATGTAGCAGTAGAAATAATTAATTTTTACTAGGCCAATTACTTACATTTGAAAGAAACGTCAAAATATTTATATAATTTTAAAAAAATTATACCAAAGATTAAATAAAAGATGCTTATTCAAAAAATATATACAGTAATAAATAACACCACAAAAATATTAGTGTAATTTTTTTTCAGAGTAATTAATAATGTAGAGATTACGATTTAGAATTCTTCGAGTTTATTCCAACTTTGGCTAGCTTTTTTAATACCACAAATTCAGATGACTCAACAGTAGCATATTATAAAATAGTAAACGAAACCTATTAGATATTTTGAATAAAATTGCAGTTTTGTTAAAAATATACAATATAAAAGAAATGTGACATCCGTTTTCTGATATCCATCGTAGAAGATTGTTAGGCTTATTTGGAATTGCCCTCACTTTTTGCAATCACCGCCACAATAGACCCGTTTTAATAATACAAGAGATAAACCAAAATATAAATATAATAAAACAAAAAAGAATATTAAATTTACAATGCTTTTTGCTCGCGACAAAACAAAAGTACGAAATAATAGATATTGACATTCTTCTTTGGATGTAAAATAATACCACAAATTCAGATGACTCAACAGTAGCATATTATAAAATAGTAAACGAAACCTATTAGATATTTTGAATAAAATTGCAGTTTTGTTAAAAATATACAATATAAAAGAAATGTGACATCCGTTTTCTGATATCCATCGTAGAAGATTGTTAGGCTTATTTGGAATTGCCCTCACTTTTTGCAATCACCGCCACAATAGACCCGTTTTAATAATACAAGAGATAAACCAAAATATAAATATAATAAAACAAAAAAGAATATTAAATTTACAATGCTTTTTGCTCGCGACAAAACAAAAGTACGAAATAATAGATATTGACATTCTTCTTTGGATGTAAAAGACTACCAATAAAAATTACCGATAAATAATAAAAAATAGTTTGTGGACATTGTAAGAATAATTAGAGAAAATTTGCACGTGTTTATAGTCGTTCCTGATCTTTCAGAGTCATTGGTCATATTTTGCAATATTTCAATAAAAAAAAAATTGCTAATAATAAGTACTCAGTGCAAGTAAAGGAAAAAATAATAAATTATTAAAGAGGTGAATCAGTGACATCCATTGCAAACAAATTTGGAATAAATCATGGTGTGATTTCGCGTATTCAGGCTCATTGACTCCCATACACAAAGGTGGTTGGCCGCGGGAAACTAGCAAAAGGGACGACCAGGAAATACTCAGATTAATAGAAAAGGATCCCTTTACATCAGCAAGGTCTATTGCAAACCAATTGCAGTAAATGTTTCAATAAGATCCATCCAAAGAAAAGCTGTTGGAGGTGGGTAAAAGTCATACAGAAGTGCAAAAAAACCATTTATTTCCATCAAAAACAGATTAGATAGAATGGAATTTGCAAAAGAATACATAAACTGGATTACAGCCCAATGGAAGACCGTACTTTTCTCTGATAAGTCGAAGTTTAATTTAAAAAGTTCTGATGGATTTAGGCTAGTAAGCAGACCTAAAGGATAACGTCTTAATCCTCGGTATACTCAAGGCACTGTAAAACAAGCCAATTCATAAAATAAATGGCATAATGGATCGTTTCATATATACACAGAGGAAGAAATGCCACTTAAGTGAAATTTTATCTAATCTAATGGTATTAGTAAAATTCTAATTTTTATTGAATAAACCAAAAAATGTGCTATTGTTTTGTCGCGTACAAAAAACTGTATTAAAAATTTAATATGAATTTTTTTATTTTTGATAACAAATTTTCTTTGTTTTTATTTTGTTTTAGTAAATTTAGTTAATTTATTTTATAAATAAAAAAAATAATTCGAAACCCAATTGTGTTTGTCATTGTTTTTAAGCCATATTGTATTAACCACAAGCTTGTGCTATATTTTGTCGCACACTGTATATATTCTTGATCCTTGATTATTGACATTCTGTGAAGGTTGCTATTTAAAATCATGAAAATCTTTTCAATAAGTCGCGAGATTTCAAAGAAAAATTAAAAAACTTTTTCTATCTTGATTTTTCTATCATGTTCTTGTTATTGTTGTTATTCTAAATTATGTTTCTCGAGCGTGATAGCTGTAAATTACTATGATTCGGAATTTATGGCAATTTAAGTCGATCTCATAGAGGTCATTTGTATGGGGACTAGGTCTAAACATGCACCGGTTTTCATCAATTTCAACATTTAGCAATGCAGGCGTAATATATTCATTAAGGCGTAATATATCCGTAGACCAAGGTATATAGAGGGAGCTGCCTTGGAATGTATCCCTCAGGAACATCTTAGACCTTTTGGGCCTACGTAGAAGATCTACCATATCATTATTTGGTTTCTTATGTGCTACAATATGTAATTTATAATTATTACGAATTAAGGCAAATTATTATAAATTATTGTAAAGTTGCTGGATACACGACATCAAACTGCCGTCAATATATTTGATTGTGTGCGTGTTTTGGTTTGATTGAGGTGATAGACACTGTCAAACTCGCTCGTCAATATTCATTTTTAATCGGTCTTCGAATTGTCAACACGCGGAAGAAAGAGAAAAAATAATGAATAATGAAAATCGTATTGCTCATTTTTCACATATTTGTTAGCATATTCCTTACATTTTGTATCCCACAACGCCTGTAAAGAATGATACACTTCCAGCAGTTCTAAAATAAAATTCTGCTTCTCCATTTTTCCGTGCGATGTTCACGCCACGCAACACAAAATGAATATTGACGACTTTTGCTGATAGACGACATCAAACCGCATCAATATTTTGACGATAATCAAAACGATTTTGATTTTCATCAAACTCGCACACAACGTGTACGTGTAACCAAAACACGAACACAATCAAATATATTGACGGCAGTTTGATGTCGTGTATCAGCCACTTAACGTAAATTATAGTTAAGCATGATCTACAAGCATGATAGACCAAGGTATATAGAGGGAGCTGCCTTGGAATGTATCCCTCAGGAACATCTTAGACCTTTTGGGCCTACGTAGGAGATCTACCATATCATTATTTGGTTTCTTATGTGCTACAATATGTAATTTATAATTATTACGAATTAAGGCAAATTATTATAATTAGAGTTTTAAATCTCTCCGTAACTGTGCGTGACTGCGTGACTATGTCAAAGTTAATCTTTTTTCAGAGCAAGTCTATCGACCAAGTTTTAGATCGATCGGATAAGGGGAAATGGGTTTTAAATCACTCCGCGACTGTGCGTGACTATGTCAAAGTTAATCTTTCTCTACAGCAAGTATATCGACCAAGTTTCAGATTGATTGGATTAGCGGAAATCCGTTTTAAATCTCTCCGTGGCTGTACGTGAGCATGCGTGACTGTGCTTGACTAAGTCAAAGTTAACCTTTTTTTCATAGCAAGCGTATGGACCAAGTTTCAGATCAATTGGATAAGGGGGAATGGGATTGACCCACGACAGACAGACAGAGTTACGAGTTAAAAGAAAGAGTTTAAAAGGTTTTTATATATATATAATGTCTTATTTTTTCAGTTAATTTTACAGCTAATACTTTTTAAAAATTTAAAAAGTTAAATTTCGTCAGAAAACGCCAAACTTTGACCCCCGTAAACTTTTTAGTCCTAATGTTGACAAGGGCCAAAGGTTGGCTTTTTTGGAACAGCCCGAGTTAAAATATAATTTCAAGATAGAGAAGTTTCAATGAAAAAGTCGTATGTTTTTACTTAAGTTCAAAATGTAAATATCGACCGATAATAAAAAAAAGTTATGGAAGGTTTAAAATGCATTTTCATTTTTAGTTGAATTTTAGTACAAAAGTAAAGTGTTAAAAGTTAAATAATCTAACCAATAAAAAGAAAGTTTTTATTAAAACTCTTTCTTTGCTTATGCATATGAGTTTTAAATCTCTCCGTAACTGTGCGTGACTGCGTGACTATGTCAAAGTTAATCTTTTTTCAGAGCAAGTCTATCGACCAAGTTTTAGATCGATCGGATAAGGGGAAATGGGGTTTAAATCACTCCGCGACTTTGCGTGACTATGTCGAAGTTAATCTTTCTCTACAGCAAGTATATCGACCAAGTTTCAGATTGATTGGATTAGCGGAAATCCGTTTTAAATCTCTCCGTGGCTGTACGTGAGCATGCGTGACTGTGCTCGACTAAGTCAAAGTTAATCTTTTTTTCATAGCAAGCGTATGGACCTAGTTTCAGATCAATTGGATAAGGGGGAATGGGATTGACCCACGACAGACAGACAGAGTTACGAGTTAAAAGAAAGAGTTTAAAAAGGTTTTTATATATATGTAATGTCTTATTTTTTCAGTTAATTTTACAGCTAATACTTTTTTTTTTTGGGTTAGTTTTTTTAATTTTCTTATGTCCCTAACTGATCAAGGAGGGGCTCCTAAAATGTGCATGGAGCGAACTAACTCCTGCCCCATGTCCTAGTTCTTAAAATTTCCTCTGGGGCAAACCTGAACAAAGGCGGCAGAGCGACACCGCAGTTTACCCCATCGTGCTCATTTTTGTTTGAACCTGAAAGTAGAGATGAAAGGTTTAGGAAAAAAAGCCACGGAAGATATGGAACGCTACTTTAGCTGTTGAGAAATACTTACCTGGATCGTGTCCTGGTGTTTGGCCCAAATGTGAAGCAAATCTGAAATGAAAAAGAAAGTAAATTAATGAATGTGTATACGTACATGAATACATATGGCCAAAATGTCGAAATAAGGCTGGAAAAATAAGTGAGAGTAAAACGTTAGTAACAGGAATTCTACAGCAAACCTGTGTTTCTCTGAAAGAAAACACTTACCTTAATTTTTGTTATCCCGTCCGAAGCCAAAAACTCATGGGAAAACTGAAAATAAAAGAAAAAATTAAATTAACCAAGTCATACTTACATGTGTGTTTGTTTTTTTTTATCCAATGACAAGAAGCACCGTCCAACCAGTCCAGACGCACACTAGCGACATCTACATTTTTCTTTGTGAATTACAGGAATTTTCATAATATTTTTACAACCACTTTCAGAGGAAACAACTATATTAATATAATATGCTGTCACCCTTATACACGTTGTATATATTTTTTATTATTTATTTCTGCTTATTCATTGTCACAAATTGAAATTTCTGTTGGCAAATTAACGCGTTCTTATTGCATTAATTGTATTATAAATTGAAATAAGTGTGTAAAATAAGATTTACATTATAACTGATATTTGCTGACAAAATAATAATGTAATTAAAGTGAGTGTGTTTAACATAACACGTTACAGTAAATAAATTTACAGAAAAATAGTATTCCAAGTAATTTCATTAAAACTCGAAATATAAATAAAATATATTGGAAATAAATAAAACTAATTTTTATTTCTCGTTTAGATAAATCTGTTGCCGATTGCGTTGAAACCTTATTTGGAGCATAGCATATGATGCTAAAGAAGCTAGTGAACCTAGTAGTACTTTTCCTGACTGTTGTTACTGTTTATGGCTCTTAGACTTCGTCCAAATCTCCACTGCTACACTACACCCAATGGTGAAGAAGCGCCGGGTTATACGAAATTTGAACAAGCTTTGAAATATAAATTCCGCGGCAGATCGTACTTGTTGCAAGCCATTATTTATGCCTCATACTCCCAATAGATTGTGTTTAGAATTCTGGGTGATGCTGTATTGGATTATTTGATAAGGCTTTTGTATGAAGACCCTAGGCAACATTCACATGGAGCCTTAACCGATTTGAGATCTGCTTTAGTTAACAATACCGTATTTGTGTAATTAGCTGTAAGGCATGAAAACCCCAAATATTTTAGACACATGTCTCAGGTCGTAACGAAGCTATTGATCGTTTTGTGCGTATTCATACGAAAAATGGTTATAGTATAAACGAAGAGGTTAATATTATGAAGACGTTGAAATACCAAAGGCATTAATTAGGTGATGTTTTCGAGTCTGTTGCAGGTGCGATATTTTTAGACTCGAATATGTCTTTAGATGCTGTGTAGTTGGTTTACAATAATATGATGCGTCCTGAAATTGAACAATTTAGCAATTCGGTGCCAAAATTACAAATAAGGGGACTACTTGGATAAGAACCTGAAACTGCCAAATTTATGTTATTTTTTATGCTTTAACATTTAAATTGTACATGGGATCAAATTTTTAATTTTCAGCAAACCCGAAAAATTAACTGATGGCCGACGTGTTCGTGTTACCGTACAAGTTTTTCGGTAGAAACTATCAGATTGCCAAATGTACTGCTGATAAATGTGCTTTACGTCAGTTGAAGAATTTTTTTTATATTTTAATCTATGTTGTGTAGTTAGATCGAAAAATTCAAAAAAATATATACATTTCATTATGTTAAAGTATCAAAAAAGTTTTTCAAATAATAAACCATTCTTTTGTTTTAGTTTTGAAATAAATGCCCGTAGTTTCGTTTTATTTTTGCATAGATGCAGAGATAATTAAAAATTTACATTAAATTCTAGTTTTAAATTAAAGCAATCAAAAGGAACTAATGTTGTAGTTAGAGGTTTAACTTTAGCCATTTGTAGTTTTGGCTTTACTTTCGACTTTTTTACGCGTTTTAAGCGATCTATATATTACTTTTCATAAATTGAGCATACATTGTCATCATTTTGGGGACATCATGTTTAAAAACGTTGGAAATCTACAAATACATTTTTTATTTCATCCTTCTCTTATATATTAAAATTTGTTTAAGGATTGATGGGCTTTTGTGGAATATGTAGGTTGCGCTACCATTTCTGCTAATGGTTGGTCGTTCTCTCCTACTAAGATTTATTTGCTTTCGAGCTGTTGAAAATATAATTCACATATTTTATTAAATTAACAACATAATTCCACTCTGACCATACCGCCAATTGCACCAACTTACATTTTTTCTATTCGTATTGATTTTGTTATTGTTTACTTTTATCAAAATTAAATCCTCCATTAACTTCATTCCAAGGTGTACAAGTCCGTCTACTTACAGGAATAAAAAAGTAGAAAATTAATGCTTTATGTATGAAGCTAACGGTATAGTACCCAATGTGATGGGAATATTACCAGACAAATTACGATGAGAAGCATTACACGAACTCTACATGCAAGTCATAATCAAAAACAATAATACAATACCACAATTCAACTTGCGAAAAGTTTCGTCACCAGCAACTGCACCAATGGTTAGCTTAGCTATAGTAATTTGTGATTACTTCCTTTCGGCCCTGGGTTGAGTAGTATTGTATGCAATTGTCTTAAAACAAATTTTTACAAGCATCAGCAAAACCCTCCAACTTTTTATGTTGTTTGCGTTCCTTTTTCGATAAACTCAACAAACGTTGATGATGAGCCTCCAACTTCTTTTGTTTCAATTTATTTTCTTTCTCTGCATCTACATAAACATTTTTTTATCTTCAAAGCCCACAAACAAGTTATACATTCCAAGTTGAAATTGTTGTTTTTGGCGTTGATTAAATGATTTACGCGACGTACTTATTGTGAAAAGAGTCATGTGAAGCTTTTTATCATTGGCAAACACAAAACGGAAACAATTCTTAATATCATGTTTACTTTCATCATCCTTTCATCATCACCAGCAGCATGTTTACTTTTCGTTGTTTTTGCCTCTTTTCGATTGCAAAAATTTTGAATCTTCACCATCCAGCATGTCGGCTACATTATCCAACATCTTCATATTGTTCATCATCGTTGTTTTGCTTCTTCCTTCTTGGCCGCCTTTTTTTGTGCCAGCAATAGTAATTTTCTTCCTTCGGCCCTGGCTTGAGTAGTCTTGAATGTATTTGTCTTACGTAAAACAAATCACAAGCTATGTGTTTTAATATACACCTTTTATACATATTTTTGTATCAAAACAGATAATACGATATTATTAATGTTTTTTAAATGTTTATCAATAGCAAATACTCACTATTTTTTCCATTATTATTGTTTTTTATGCTTGTTACAAAAATGTGTAGCTGTTCACTTGCACACATAATATTTTGTATATTTTATTTTTTAATCTCTTTCTCAAATTTGTTAGAGCAATTCTAAGAAAAAAAAGGTAAACAAAGCCATACGGTTCGTGTTTACTTTTTTGACAGCTGTCAAGTTGTCACGATTGTGTTAGGCTGTGACAAGAAGTATGTAAGTGGCATTGTGGGTCGAATAACCGAATTACACAGCGAACGGATGATATGGTTGGCAACGCTAAAAAATGATCATATAGGGTGTAGTAAACAAAGTTAATAGTAAAATTGTAGCGGATAATTTGCAAAATATTAAAATAGTGAATTTGTATGCTCGCCTGGTATTGTACAGGATTGTTTGGTGTGGAAAAGGGAGAATTCGGACATATAGGACGAAGTGAGAAGAAAGATATTTATTTTCTTGGGTTAACAAAAAGGAAAGTTCTAGATAACATGTAGAGAATATAGTTGTCAAGACGAAGAAATTTAAATTATATGGAGCCAAATTTATTTAGAAAATAAAAGATGGAGTTTTGGCGGGGATGTTTGCAAGAGATAGGATGTTATAGAAAATAAAAGATGGAGATAGTGGCGGTAAAGTAAGAATATATAATGTATAGAAAAAGTAACGTTGAAGTATATAGTATCTGGAATAATGGAAAAAAACACCAACTTAGGACAATCGAAGTCGATGCAGGTATAAATTAATAATTGAGTCAGAAGTTGTATTTTGACTGAAGAAGTCAAACTTTGTGCGTAGTCTAATGTGAAAGTAAAAGGTTACTACGTGTGTTTAATGTATGTGAATGCTCGGTTGGTGAAATTTAAATAATAATTTAATAGTGAAAATTGACAGTGAGAAAAGGAAGTAAAAACCTGGCGGTACCACCAATATAGTAGTCGAGAGGGAAAAGAAGGAAAATAAGAATAAGAAGGAGTAGATGCTGAGTGTTCCGGTGTTCCCGAATCCTCCATAGAAGTGTGGTAATCCCGTGGATGGTCAGGTACTCTGCTATTGTATTGTAGTTTTTTTTATGTATATGTTCAAACAATCAAAAAGACCTAAAGAATCATATTAAGCAACAACACTGCTCTCGGTGTGTAAAACCAAGCCATAGTGAATGTATGAAAAGGACTATGTAAAAATATTTGAAAAAATAAGTTTGATTAATTTGTAAAAGCTATTGGTTGAGATTGTACCTATATGAAAACAAACCTGTGAAAATAAGATAGAATACCTGAATGTTAAAAAAAAAAAATTGTTTAAATTTAAGTAAAAAAAATACACATATATATTTATATAGACTAAGGATAAATATATACAAAGTTTAAGTAAGATTTAAAAAAATATAAAAAAAAGAAACAAGTTAGGTAATGAATTATATACATATATTCCATAGTTAACGGCAAGAATCTGAAAAATAAATTTTAATTAAAAGTCGGTTAAATTAAAGGAATTCATAACTTTCTACGTATTTTGAACACCAGTGTAGGGTTCACATCAACTCGGGTGTCTGGAAGCAAATTTCTGTGATTAGTGCCAGAAGTGAGTAATCATCTTAGGGAGCTCCTTCAGATAGATATGTAGGTAATAGATGCGGTCCATATTTGGAGTAATTAGGAGATTTGAGCCCTAGAGCATAGTGTGGAAAAAGTTTAAAATTAAAAAAAAAAAGTTAAAAAGACAAATTATCAGATTTTTGCTAGTCGATAAAGCTAGGGTAAATGTAAGAAAAAAATAAGGAAAGATTAAATAAGTTTTTGTGTGGTAATAAATATAAAAATGAAAGTGTATGAATAGTTATTTAAGTATGAAAGTTTTATGAAAAGTTCTACATTGAAGAAAAAGTGTATTGAAAGAAAGCGTTAAAGTAAAAGAAAGTGTATATTATATCGATCGAAGATTTCTGAATTTTGGTATTATTTTTATGATCACGTATGTAAATAGAGGTTAAGAAAAAATATTGTTAGGCTTAAGTGTATATTAAAAAAAAAAATTATAATGTTATATAAATGAAAGTCAAATCGTGAATAATGTTGGCTTAATTGATTAAAGGGGCGAAAGGTAATAATGGTAAGTTAAAGGAGGGAAAGTCAAGTGGTTTGTGGGGTCGAAAAAAATGAATGGTATTGCGGTATATTTCGACCAAGGTTGGGTGGGCAAAATAGAGGAGCATGAGATCTGGCTCCCTAGTGTCATGTGGTGTGGTGTAGTTTGGTAGTCGTGAGTGTTTAGATTTTGTATTAAATTTTTTTTTATGTTCGTTCACACGCCTGGTGAGAGGGTTGGGACCATCCTGAGAATACGCGACATCTAGCCGGAATCCTCATCAGTGCGAACGGTTCGTAACCTAGATGATGTTTAGTCGTAACATAAGCGGGCTCCAACCGTAGAAAGTGCTTCGTAACAAGTTTTCCATTTTTGTCGAATGTTGGACATATATGGAACTGAAGTGCACAACAAAATAGTGATAAGGTCTTCATTAGTGCAACATCTGGACATTTGATGCAACAGTTGTAATTTTTCTTTGGGTATTTCAATTTCTTGCAGGTTATAATTTTTAGGAAATGGTTGCTCAGTAAGTGCAAAATCTCTATAACAGTTCAAACTGTAATTAAAAATAATTGTGGAAACATTATAAATATTCTTTCTTGCAATTATATAATTATACAATTTTTTATCTTTTATTACCACTTTTTGAAGCATAAAAAACCCAGACGCTAACACCATTTAAAAGGTGAAGCATACCTGCTCATATCTTAAAAGGGTGTCTCGCAATAGTTTTTTTTTTTAGCAATTACCTGTTATTTAAATTTTTTTCACATTTTGTCAGGTATTTAAACTATATAACTCAATTTCCGACTATTAATGTTTTTGAAAAATACCTATGTAAATGTACAAAATAAAAAAGATTTTACCCATTAATATAATTGAACAATTAAACGCATTATGTCTCAACCCTTTTTTATAAGTATATAACAACTCGTATCAACTCTACCATTTCCTTTTTCTGTCAGTATAAAAAACAAACTCACGCAAAACTTTTGTATTCATAACAAACAGGCGGACATCGTTAAATCGACTCAGAAAGAGATTGTGAGTCGATACATATGTATAATAAAAGATGGGTATAGGCACAATATATTTGGTAGTTACAAACACCAGGGCAAACTCATTATACCTTAACCACATAGTGGAAAACATTTGTATTCAAAATATCTGACCTTGGATCAGAAAAATTGTCCTGGTGCACACTGGTGGAAACTGGCGGGTATACAATGAGGTATAGGAGTGTAGGGGAGGGTTCGGACTACAGAAGAGTGCAAGATTTTTGTTGATGGCTTTTGATGGGCAGGAGTTATGCTCTATTAAGTAGATTTTCGGGAAATTTTGACTTTTTAAAATTTTTTTTTTTAATCACTGAGTCGACTTTATATTTCCAACATTAATAGCTTACTTAAAAATCTTTTAAAACAAAAAAGTTACAGTCATTTAAAAATTAAAATGTACAGAGAAATTTTTAATTTTAGCAATATACTGAGAAAGTTCATTTTCGAAGACCCTGTTCCCGAGGTTCACTGGTATTTACTTTCAAATGATTAAAATAACTTTAAAATCGGGAACCATAAAAAAAAAATGATTTTTGGCCGCCTTCTCAAAATATGGTCCACAGTGTGGCGCCAAGAGAAAATGTATTTAAATTGAAGCATTGAAACTAAAAATACTGCTAATAAAAAAATCTTGAGTTTTTCTGAAGTCTATTTTCCAAAGTCCCAGTTCACACATGAAATGTTTATACCCTCCACCCCAGTGTGCAGAGGGTAAATAAGTTAAGGTACGAAATGCAATCATGCCAAATTCCTGGCAAAATTAAAATATTTGCAAAATGAGCGCTACACGCGCATCAAAAAACATTAAAATTAAAATATTAAATTCATAGCAGACGCTATCTTGCATTTTGTTTAACATTGCGTTCACATGAAATGTGAACACCAAAAAATATTTCTCTGCACGCGCAATAAAAAAAATATGAAAGTTAAAATATTTAACTTGCCCCAGACGCTACCTTTCATTTTTGCTTTTACCTTTCCGTTCACATGAAATGTGAATCCATTTTGCTGATAAGCAAAATTGTCTTTGCTAAAACTTTTCATGAAGTTGTAGACCTCTCTATTTGGATAACAATAGTCAGTTCAATTTCGGCATTCAACTCAGCTCGCATAGCGAGATAAATATTTTGTAAAACATTTAAATAAACTTTATGAGTAACTAGAGGACCCCTGCTGCTCCGCAGTATTATATTATATTAATTTTTATAATATAATACCAAAATTTGCCAAGAGAAGTTAACGTACAGTAATGCCAAAATATGCCAAGATAAGTTAACGTACAGTAAAAGTAAAGTTGATTCTCCACGCATAACTTTCCTCAAACCCAACGAATTTAAGCAGTTAATAGCTCAAAAGAAGGAGCTTCATCCACTGAGTGTTCTTAGACCTATATCAACAGCCTACGTTAATTAGAACTCTAGTTATAGAGGTTTGAGAGAAGAAAAATATTGAAAAAAATCTTGAATGCAAAGTTTATTCATAAATTCTTTTAATATATAAGATTTGTAAAATAATAAACTTTATGAATAATTTGGAAAATAGTAAAATTAAATAAGTTAAAATATTCAATATTAAAATATTAAAATAAATTCAGTACCAGCATTAAATCTTTGTTTTAATAATTTGTCGGAATTGGGCAGGAAATTAATTGGCGCCCAACAACAACAAAATAATAGCAGTCATCATACAGTGAGAAAATAGCAGTCACCATACAGTGAAATATATAACAGTCACCATACAATGAAAATATATCAGTCACCATACAATGACCAAATAAAAAATAAAAAAACTAGTCATTAAAGTCAAAGTAATTAAAAAAAAAACCACAACAAAAACTACAAACTAAAAATTAAGGCAAAACTCAGTTAAACAAAAAAATTTAAAAAAAAAGAGACAAAAGCCATAACACAGTGCTAAAAAGCTCAAATTAAAATAAAAACTAAACAAAGAAAGTCACAAGACTGTGAAAAAACCCAAAAGTTTAAAAAGAAGCTGAAATAAAGCCGAGGTAAATCCCAACTGCCAAATGAAGGAGCCTAATTTACTTTTATCCTACAAGTCATATTACTGCAGCTGAGGAGCAACATGAGGAATTATTTGTAAGCATTAGAATTAAAAACTTGTGTTATTTTATTATTATATTTCCTACCATTTTGTTTAAATTAAAAAAAAAAAAATTAGAATTAGAATTTATAAAAAATTGGCCTACATAGTTTGGATTTTAAAATAAATTTTAATTTTATAAATTAACAAGCAATAGTTTTCAGAATTAAAGAATTAAAATTTTATGGACAGTGAAGAAGTGGTCAGAAGAACAGAGGAACTTTCAGCTAGGATAAGAGCGTTAGTAATTTCTGACAGGCAAGTGAAAAACACAGTAAGAAATATGGATAGTATGGACCCAGAAAATTTAAGAGTACTTTTAGATACTGCCATTCAGCAGGCTGTTCAAAGAACCAAAGAAGAATTTCAAACCACTATCAATGATCTGACTGCTAGGGTTAGTAGTTTACAACCACCGTCTGTTGTCGAAGAATACAGAGAGATAGAAATCAGACCAGGTGTGCAGTGTGATGAAACTCTAGATATAGTAAAGTCGGTCCCTGAGTTTAGGGGTGAATCACAAAGATATGTTTCATGGCGCCAAGACGCTATCACAGCGCACATGCTGTTCGAACCTTACCAGGGAAGCTCTAAGTAATATCAGGCGGTAGGAATCCTTAGAAATAAAGTCATAGAGAGCGCAGACGCTGCACTAAGCGCCTATAATACGGTTCTTAATTTTAGGGCCATTATAGCTGGACTAGATTTCACTTATATGGACAAGAAGTCCATATTTACGTTAGAGCAAGAGCGCTCTACACTAAGGCAGGGTCAGAAAACAATTATTCAATTCTACGATGAAGTAGAACGGAAACTAACAGCTATTATTAATAAAGTTATAATGTCCAATGAAGGCGATAGTGCTTTAATTAGGTCTTTTAATCAAAAATACAGAGACGACGCGCTACGAGTTTTTGTCTCTGGATTTAGGAAACCGTTATGCGACACACTTTTCTCGTGTAAGCCTTCTGACTTACCGACTGCGTTGGCTCTAGCCCAAGAGCTGGAAACTAATCAAAACCGGTACCACTTCGCAGCCATTTATAATCATGGGCTTAATAAAACTCTATAAAACCCTCTGGCCCAACCACCCCTAAGACAAAATGCTAGGCAAAATTTTTTCAATCAGCAACCGGCCAACCCACAAGCCGCTCCAGGCTACTTTGGGCAACAAAATGTGCCAAATTTCCAAAATCGTCCTCGGCAACCTTTCAATCAGTCGCAACGTCATTCTAATTTCCAATTTCATCCAAACTTTCGCAGTTTCGGACAAAGTTCAGGCCAAGACACAATCCAACAGGGTTTTAACCCTACGCAAATTTCGCAAACAATCGATACCGATGTAAGCATGCGAACGGTGCAAAGCAACAATTTTCGAGGATTTCAAACTCAGAAAAGGGACATAGCGTCAGATAAACAAATACCTAGAAAAATTCAAAGAATTAACCATCTCGAACATGAAGTCCCACAAAATGAATTTTCGAAGAAGCTTCCAATTATCAAGGAAACCCAGATGTCCAACCTTATCAGGATTTGGCAGAAAATCAGTCACATACTGACCCAGTCTTTGAAGATGAAGTTAATTTTTTAGGGGTGGATCAGTACTCCCCTATATCGGAAGAATGTTAGGTGGCAAAAACATAAAACTTCTAATGGAGAATCCAATCCTTGTAAAATCTATTCATGGAGCCGATATAATTACCCAAAAAACAAAAGTGAACGTCTTTAATAAAACAGAAACCTCTTTTATTCTTCCGAATTTATCTCTTTTTGATGGCATCATTGGATTTAGTTTCATAAAATGTATGAAAGGGGTTATCGACACTAAAAAGGACATTATCCACTTTGACGGTGGTCAAGAAAGGTTAAATTACCTCGCGCTAGATATGGTTAATGTCTTAATAAAAGCGTTGAACAGGTCTTTTGCAAAAAAATCAATGAAAACTCGGTCATTTTTGCAAACCCAAATGAAGCTTTACCGTACAACACTAAAATTTCAGCTTCAATTAGGACTATAGACCAGGAGCCAATATATTCCAGGTATCAATCCTACCCCATCTCAATGATAGAGTTTGTGAATAAGGAGGTGAAAGAACTTTTAAAGAACGGCATAATAAGGCCGTCTCGATCATCCTACAATAGCCCAGTTTGGGTTGTTGATAAAAAAGGTTTGGACGAATATGGCAAACCCAATAGACATCTAGTATTTGACTTTACGAAGCTTAACTCTAAAACTATTCCAGACAAGTACCCGATACCTGACCCGTCTATTATCCTTTCAAATCTCGGAAAGTCTAAGTTTTTCACAACTTTAAAAAGTGGGTTTCACCAAATTAATTTGGTTGAGCGTGATCGCGAAAAAACCGCTTTTAGCGTAAATAATGGGCAATATGAGTTCTGCCGTTTGCCATTCGGGCTTAAAAATGCGCCCAGTATTTTCCAGAGAGCTATTGACGATGTTTTGCGAGAAGAAATAGGGAAATCCTGTCACGTTTACATTGATGATATCATAATATTTTGTGACTCTGAGCAGAAACATATTGATGATATCGATAGAATACTCAAGAAGCTCTACCACGCTAACATGAGGGTGTCATTAGAAAAGTCAAAGTTTTTCAAAACATCTGTAGAGTACTTAGGGTTCATTGTATCCACCGAAGGAATAAAGACCTGTCCAAAAAAAGTCGAAGCTATTATAAAATATGAAGTCCCTAATACGCTGAGAAGCCTGAGGTCCTTTTTAGGTTTGTCAGGGTATTACAGGAGATTTGTCAAGGACTATGCAGCCATCACGAAACCGCTTACTGAATTTCTACGAGACGAAAATGGGCATGTTGGTACTAAACATTCAAAGCACATAAAGATAGACCTAGATGAGGAAGCCATAAATTCTTTCGAAAAATTAAAGAAAATCTTATCCTCTGAGGATGTCCTTCTTTTGTATCGAAACTTCGAAAAACCCTTTGACCTCACAACGGACGCTTCGTCCCATGCTATCGGAGCGGTTCTTTCACAGAATGGACGTCCTATCACAATGATATCTCGAACATTGTCCACTACCGAAGAAAACTATGCCACAAATGAGCGCGACCTTCTCGCTATTGTGTGGGCTTTAAAAAGTCTTAGGCATTATCTATATGGGGCCAACAACCTCAACATATTTACCGACCACCAACCCCTCACATTTTCAATCTCTGACAGAAATCCAAACTCAAAATTGAAACGGTGGAGAGCCTTCATCGAGGAGTATTCTCCAACCTTTATAAACCCGGTAATGACAATGTATTCGCCGACGCTCTGTCCAGGCAATTTGTCCATGTTATGGAAGATTTTGCATCTACAACTTCACTTGAAGCATGCGGAAGCGAAATTTCGGTTACTGAAATTATACCCGCTGTTGAAAATCCGATTTACTGTTTCAGAAACCAAATTATTTTGACCGAAGGTGCTGAGTGTAGAAAAGAAACGAAGATTATTTCAAAGACCGTGTTCGACACCATGATACATTCAACGAAATTGAAAATCTTTTAGCCACAGTAAAATATTGTGTGAATCCGCAGGTGGTTAACGTAATTCATTGCGACCTGCATACGTTAGCCCAAGTTCAACATCTCACCATAACAAACTACCCATCTGTGAAATTCCGGTACTGGAATAAATTTGTGACCAACATCTTCAATCCCGATGATCAAATCGAAATTTTAACAAACGAGCACAATAGGGCACATCGTTCAGTGTCAGAAAACACAAAGCAAGAGTACTATTTCCCTGATATGAAAAAAACTTAGAGAAATTACGAAAAAGACATGAACTGGGCGAAACCCCCATACCTTCCCTTCCGGGTGAGACAGTTCACATTGACATTTATAACACCGACAAAAAATTTTTCTTGACTTGTTTGGACAAATTTTCCAAATTTGCCATAGTAAAACCCATAGCCTCAAGAGCAATAATTGATATTAAACCAGCACTCATAGAAATTTTGAATTTTTTAAAGGTACAAAAACCATAATTTGTGATAACGAAAAATCCCTGAACTCACAAACCATAAATTCATTAGTCAAAAATAACTTCGATGTTGAAATTTACACAACCCCACCAATGCACAGCTCTTCCAACGGCCAAGTTGAAAGGTTCCACGGAACACTAACTGAAATCGCTAGATGTCTTAAATTAGAATGTGCTTTCGAAGACACGATAGAGTTAGTCCTAATGGCCACCACGAAATATAATAGGGCAATTCACTCAACCACCGAACTTAGACCAATCGATATATTCCAATCTATATCGGATGAGTTAAGAGAAAAAATTCAACGCAAAATACTGGCAAAGCAAAAGGCTGATCTTAGTTATCACAATAAAAAAACCGTAGTTAAAAAATAGTGCACAAGGATAACATTCGTTTCCTTATTACAGCACCCTAATACTTACAACAATTATATCCACCAACTATGCTGCCATCCTGGATTATTCTACCTCACGCTATATCCCGATAGCAGATGGAAATGTAGCACTCTTTGACGCTTATGAAGTTCTGGCCCATGTAACAGACCTATTAAATTTTACAACCATAGCAGATGAGACTAGAAACCTAACAGATCTATTACCAAAGTCATACATGCGGAAACTACTAGAATCAGATGTTGACCAAATGCAAAAAGCAATAGAATCCTTGCGCATACACCACAGACATGCACGTAGCATTAATATTATTGGGACGCCGCACAGTGGACCATTTGACGAGAAGGCGGTCAAAAATCTATAACTTTTGATTGGATTGGAATTTTGATATGCGGTTTTTTTTTGTTTGGTAGGTGAGACTTTAGCCTTTAAGTTTTGCTATAAAACGTAATTCTCGACCGAAAATAAAAAAATGTTACGGAGGGTTTAAAATACATTTTCATTTGTAGTTGAATTTTAGTACAAAAGTGAAGTGTTAAAAGGTAAAAAAAGGTTTTTTTAATATAATGTCTTATTTTTTCAGTTAATTTTACAACTAATACTTTTTAACAATTTTTTAAGTTAATTTTTTCAGAAAATGCCAAACTTTGGCCCCCGTAAACTATTTAGTCCTAATGTGCACAAGGGCCAAAGGTTGTTTTTTTTTTTTTTTTGAAAGATCCCGAGTTAAAATATAATATATTAAGCAGCGAACGTAAAAGTTACCTAATATTGGTTCAAGATAGAGAAGTTTCAATGAAAAACTCGTATGTTTTTGCTTTAGTTAAATTTTTTTTTATTGTCTTTTTAAATATTTCTATATCAATTTTTATGGTAAATTTATGAAATATAACAATTTTTATTGTAAATTTACAAAATATATAAATTTTTAAATCAAGAAAATTTTTTAACTATATAAAAAAAAGTGTAACTTATTGTTAGTGTAATGAAAAATTACTTTAAATCAACCAATTTTAGTAAAAATTTCTTCTAAATAGCCTTGATTTTCATCTTCTAGAAGTTGTTTACCTTCTTCGTCTAATTCAATAGAGGTAGTTTTCCATTTTTGACGAATGTTGGACATATATGGATCTGAAGTGCACAACAAAATAGTGATAAGGTCTTCATTAGTACAACATCTGGACATTTTCCTTGTGTTGTGCTCGCTTCTTCAGATAGATCTCCTATTGGTAGCATATAGTTTTGAATTATTTGTTCCCCATGGTACAAAATTTTATGAACTGTGGATGGCATATATATCCAAGAGTATTTTTCATTATAAAGTATAGCTGTTTTATTGGCGTACTCTCCAAATTTTTTTGCATTTATCTTTCTGCTGCATGCTAGAACTTGTAATATGATTTTGAATCGTCTTATTAATTCATGATCTACACCTGTGATAGATGCTGCAGTTTCCGGATCGGAAAAATCTCCTTGCAGTATTTCCATCATTTGTGTTTCCTTCTCCTTGTTTTGGTTGGTCGATTACGAGGCCTAGCTGTAGATATTTTTGTTAAAGCTTGTGCAACTTTTCCATCAATCATTGTGAGACACATGTTAAAATGTACTTCAATGTCTTGGTCATAAAATTTAAATATTACTGGTTGAAGTTCCTTAATTTGATCTTTTATTTTTTGAACTTCTTCAGTTATGACATCTTTGGTTTCCTTTTTGAATGCAAATTTTATTGGTCTGCAATACTTTGTTGAAGAAGGATTTTCATTTTTCCATATATCAATTTCTGTTGCTCTACTAGTTGACGGCTCTAAGACGCTATACCTTTTTGTTAAGCACAATGGAACGAAAGATACCATAAATAAATTAGCATCTGTATTTTGTAAAACATTTAAATAAACTTTATGAGTAATTTGTAAAATAATAAACTTTATGAATAATTTGGAAAATAGTAAAATTAAATAAGTTATAATATTAAATATTAAAATATTAAAATAAATTCAGTACCAGCATTAAATCTTTGTTTCAATAATTTGTCGGAATTGGGCAGGAAATTAATTTATACAAATAAAATAGATTTTATTTTCTCTTCATAAAAACCTTGTCATAAAACACATTGTCTTAAAATTTCGCAATTTTCGTCTCTCTTTTATTTTCTTTACTCCGATATCCAAAACAACATTATAGCATGACTGCTCTCAATGAAATAATAGAGCAAAAACAGTAAATTGATACAGACGATGTTACCCTGAGTTTGGAAACATAAAATATCAAAGTCTGTGTTCACACATGAAAGTTTTCTTGCTGTTTCAGCATGATATGTTTCTATTTTATACTTTGTTTTACATATATCAATTGATAAATTGAAAATAATTATTTTGGTATTGAAATATTTGTTAGTTTGATATTTTGTTTTCCTGAAAATTTTTCATTCATTCAAATACTATCTGCTGAACAATAAACATTCATTTTTATTTAAAACTAAACATTTAATTGAATCATTTTATTGGCGACGAGGTTTAAACGAAACCAGAATGGAGAAAGTTTTAGCAGATATTTTTGCAAGACAAAATGAATGGACACAGCAAATGATGGCGCAACAGCAACAACAGCAACAGCAACAATTATTCCAACAATTATTTAGTCAGCGAGGAATAAGTCCATCAAACAGCAGAACTGAAACGACTACAGCGGTTCCGAGATTTCATGCATTTGAGGAGGAACAACACGACTTCGATTCATACAGGAGTCAATTAGAGGAGCATTTCAAAGCTTATAAAGTGGAAGATAGCGAAAAGAAGAAGTCTTTTCTTTTATCCTGGGTAGGAGACAGCACATTTCGATTACTCCAAAAACTAGTGGGTAAATCCATCATTCAGCAACTCTCGTATCAAGATCTTGTGGCAAAACTCGAAGGCCATTTTAAGTCAAAGACGCACATCATAAAATCTAGATATGATTTCTACAGGAGGCAAAAACGTGAGGGTGAGTCGTATAAACAGTGGGTATCGGAGTTAAGAGGTATGGCTAGAGAATCTAATTTTGTTTGCAAAAGTGAAAATTGTTATAGTGAGTATATCGACGAATTAATACGTGATATTATAGTTTTATATGCTCCTGACGAGCCAGTGCGAACAGCTGCATTACACAAAGAGGACCCTTCTCTTCAAGAAGTATTGCAAATCGGAGATACTTTCGAATAAACACGGAAAACTTTAAATAGAGTCAAAGAAACATCATCACATGAAGCCGATATCTTCGCATTGAAGCAGCAACAAAAATTCAAAAATTCAAATCAATTTCAAAATAAGTTTCAGCAGCAATAACACCGTCAAAAGAAATTTCAGCTAGAGCATAATAGACATGGTCAACAAGCAAGATCTCAACTGCCATCATGCAGCGGATGTTTTAAGGATCATAAAAAAAGTAATTGCAAATATTTGAAAGCCCAATGCTACAAGTGCAAACGAATCGGTCATATTGCACATGTATGTAAGTTCATTCCAAATTTTAATCAAAGTAATCGTAGTCAAATAAAAACTTTAAATGAAAACGATATAGTTATAATTTGCAATGTTCTTTACAATACCATCATAAGATCAGGCAACAAGATGTTTATAGATTTATCTATAAATGACATGCCATTAAAATTCCAGTTTGACACAGGAGCAGTTCGCTCAATAATCGGTTTATCGGGTTATAAATTGTTAAACAAAACACAATTACATGACACTACAGTAAAATTGTTTGGGTACGGTAATTCAGAGGTACCTATATCGGTGCAATGCAAGCTAAAGTCAAACTAGGAGAGGAAACTAAGGTCCTAGAAGTTGTTGTTGCCAATTCAGAATATTGTAATAATATTTTTGGATTAAATTGGTATGACGAGTTTAAGAGTGTCCAAATTTTTAGATTAGAAGAAAACAAAAAGCTTAAGTTGCTGTGTGATGAGTTCAACGAGATATTTAATGGTGAATTATGCCATTGCAATAAATTTAGAGCACATATTTATATGAAAGAAGATGCAAGACCAAAATTTTTCAAGTCTAGACCTATCCCTTATGCTCTCCATGAATCTTTTAAAGCCGAAGCTAAACGCTTGACAGATTTAGGTATCTGGAAACCAGTAAAATTTAGTCAATGGGCTTCACCACTTGTTATTATACCTAAACCAAATAACAATATCAGGGTTTGTGGGGATTTTAAAGTAACAATTAATCCTCAGATGGATATAGAGCAATATCCAATTCCAAGAATTCGTGATTTATATCAGAAGCTGAAGAAGCTGAAGAATGGGGATTTTAAAGTAACAATTAATCCTCAGATGGATATAGAGCAATATCCAATTCCAAGAATTCGTGATTTATATCAGAAGCTGAAGAATGGTAAGCTATTTTCTAAAATTGATTTATCAGACGCATATTTGCAAATTGAGATGGATGAGGAATCCAAAGCATTACTTGTTGTAAACACATCTTTGGGGCTCTACCAATATCAACGTCTGCCTTTTGGTGTCGCAAGTGCACCTGCTATATTCCAACGCTTTATTGAGCAAACAATTAGTGACATTACTGGTTGTGTTAACTATTTAGATGACATTATCTGTACTGGTCAAAATGATGAAGAGCATTTTAACAATCTTCGACTACTTTTTCTAAGATTAAGAGAAAGCGGCTTGCGATGCAATTTTTCAAAATGCAAATTTATGCAACCTAAAGTTGAATATCTGGGTCATATGATGAGTGGATCATGTATTCAATAATCTGAGTCAGGAACAGAAGCTATTAAAAATTTACCACGAACAACTAATTTAGCAGAACTTCAATCTTTCATTGAAAAAGTAAATTATTATTGCACTTTTATACGAAATTATTCCGATGTTTGTGGTCCATTGAATTTGCTTCGTAAAAAGGATTTCTAGTCCATTGGGGCCATGAACAAGAAAAAGCTTTCCAGGAGCTAAAACGTCAAATAATTGAGATGACAAAACTTGTTCACTTTGATGAAAGATTACCTATAATCTTAGCCACTGAGGCATCTTCGTATGGTATCGGCGCAGTGATTTCTCATATATATCCGGATGGATCTGAACGTCCAATAGCCCACGCGTCGAAAACGCTTAATGATCATCAAAAGAACTATAGCTAAATTGAAAAAGAAGGTTTATCGATTATATTTGGAGTTCGAAAGTTCCATGATTATTTGTATGGCCGTAAATTTATTTTAATTACAGACCATAAGCCTCTGGTATCAATTTTGAATCCTCAAAAAGGAATTCCAGTCACAACAGCACACAGGTTACAACAGTGGGCCTTAATATTAGCCGGTTATACATACACAATTCAATACAAAAACACAAAATCACATGGAAATCTGATGCATTATCTAGACTTCCTCATAAAGATCTTGATTTTGATAAATCTGAAGACATTTATGAAGTTAATTTTATAGAGCAATATCAAAAGTTTCCACTGGATGCTAAAATGGTAGCAGATTTAACTAAAACTGATGTAGTTTTAAGTAAAGTATTTCATTACATAATGAATGGTTGGCCTGATAACATAAATGAAAAAGATATCCTACCGTATTTTCGACATCGTTCAAATTTAACAGCTTTTAACAGTGTAATTATTCTACAAACTGATTACAATAGGGTTGTAATACCAACACAAGTTCGAAGAAAAGTTCTCAAACTTCTGCATGAAGGTCACTGGGGTATTGTTAGAACAAAATAATTGGCTCGACGATATTGCTGGTGGCCTAAAATCGATGATCACATTTTAAACCTAATTTCATCTTGCTCCATCTGTAATGTATGCAGCTCAAATCCAGCAAAAGAATTTTCACCGTGGCCTCAGGCATCGCAACCTTGGCAAAGAATTCATTTATATTTTGCTGGGCCATTCGCACAATTTATGTGGCTCATTTGTGTAGACTCTTTTTCACAATTTCCTTATGTTTTGAAAATGGAAAATAGAACAACACTTTCAACAAGTAGAGCACTTCAGAATATTTTTTCAATTGAGGGATTACCAGAATGTATAGTTACAGATAACGGTACGCAGTTTACTTCATATGAGTTTCAAGATTTTTGCAAGATTCACGGGATAAAACATCTTACAACAGCTCCTTTTCACCCATCGTCTAATGGTCAAGCTGAACGGTTTGTACGGATCCTTAAGACTTCAATGAAGAAACAAATTATGGATGGTATAAACTTACAAAATTCTCTTATAGCCTATCTCACAACTTACGGAGCCAACCCAAATGCCTTTGGAAAATCGCCAGCAGACCTTTTACATGGGCGTCAACCTCGTATACTATTATCACTTCTGCAGCCCACTGTTTCCGCAAAATCAAATACATCGCCTTCACCACAATTTTGTTCAAGTCAAGTAGTATACTTCCCAAACTTTGGAAGGAGGAATAAATGGATTAAAGGAAAAATCGAAAAAGTTTTTGGAAATATGTTATATCTGGTTAATGTTGGTAATGGCAAATTCGAGAAACGTCATAAAAATCAACTTCGTCCTTACAGAAGTCAACAAACAAAAACATCTGAATCATTTCAGTATTTAGAAGCATCGCAACTCCTATCGAATACAAATTCTACGCTACACGTTGAAAAACCCCAACCTAGTTTTGAAGCCTTAAATGATAATATTTTAAATCCTAATCCACCTCTTTATTCACATGAAGAACATACAAATTCCACACAGCGTAATCCGCCATTTTCGGTTAGACGATCAACCCGGAAGTGCGCAACAAATTGGCGAAGAGGAATTGATATGTTTCTATTTTATACTTTGTTTTACATATATCAATTACTAAATTGAAAATAATTATTTTGGTATTGAAATATTTGTTAGTTTGATATTTTGTTTTCCTGAAAATTTTTCATTCATTCAAATACTATCTGCTGAACAATAAACATTAATTTTTATTTAAAACTAAACATTTAATTGAATCATTTAACAGCATAAAATGATAAAATGATAAAGTAAACAAACAAATCTTTAATTTCAGTGTGTAGACACTGATGAAAGTTTAAAAGAGAATTTCAAACAGTTTCAGAAAGCAAAATTTCATTTGTAAACCGGGACAAAATAATTTGATATTTGAGGAACCAAAACTGAAACATGAATTTTTGAGATGAAACATTGATACACACGATGGAACATTAAGTGGAACATGACGATGTTCCTGTTAATGTTCCATCGTGTGTACTCAGCATAAGAGACTGATTAGCCGAAAATAAAATACAAATATTACACAACAAACAGTCGATCAACAACAACAAACAAAACATTTTTTTATTAATTTTTTCATTCAGAAATTTACTATCTTCTTCAACTTACTCGATGAGCAGTTCATCATCATTACATGGAAAGCTCATTCACTAAATATTCCATCACAGCGGTGTAACAACATTTTGCCAAGGTGCTCTCAATCATTCATTATACCCTATACCACTATGTGGTTTGGGTATAATGACTTTGTGCTGCTGTTTGTAACAACCAAAAATATTTGACCTAGACCCATCTTTAATTATACCGATCGAATCAGAATCACTTTCTGAGTTGATTTAACAATGTCCGTCCGTCCGTCCGTCCGTCTGTGTGTCCATGTAAACCTTGTAATCAAACTGCAGGTCGCAAATATGAATATATTTTGATGAAATTTGGTATATAAGCTTTTATCGGCCATGGGATGAACGCTATTGAAATTGGTGAGAATCGGTCCATGTTCAGACCTAGCCCCCATACAAATTACCCCTATGATATCGACATAAATTCCCATAAGATCCAAATTGTCATATAGATCTTACTAAAATTGGGTTTGTATGCGTTCATTACATCAATTAATGAGTGGTCCAAAAATGATCCCTTTGGCCCCATATAGAGCTGCTTCCCGATCTTCACTTAAATCTATTAAAAAACAAAAATATTGCACTGATTCTTCTCAAATTTTGTTTGTATATATTTTTGCAAAGTACAAGAGACTTTACCAAACATGATCAGGGTCGGTCCATTTTTGGACCTAGTCCCCATATAGATATATCATCCGATATGAACTTTTTCATATCTGCAGCCAAAAAAATTAATAAAAATCCCACTCATATATGGTTTTTTGCTTATTTTCAATGTCCAGTTAGTTGGGCCTAAGAGATAGGGTTTCTAAACGCATGGTATAGGGTATCGTATAGTCGGTCTAGACCGACTATAATTTTCTTACTTGTTCTTATTTTTTTAGCCCGTGCAATTTGTACACATAGTGTGAACCCTTTCAAACATTGTTTATGTAGAATACATTTTGCAAAACATATCGCACCTGTACCTGTAAAGTGAGTCAACTCAAAATTTACAAATTTTCTTTTATAGGCAAAAAACGGTTTTTGTTAATATGTAATATAAAATTTAAAAACAGTTGTTTCATTGTAAAGAACTGCAATAATAAGAATACAACAGTAGTTGTTATTGCAACTTTTTTATTGATCATCAAAAATAACAAGTTTTTTGAGGCAACTCAAAATATGCCTTTTTAGTGGATTCTCATATAACACAAAGAGAGTTACAACTGTTTTTTTTTTTTGCGAAAGACTAGAAAAATCGATAAAAGATTTTTACAGTGGATAGATATGACCACTGTGTATCGTTTTCTTGCAAAAAGTGAAAATTGAAAAATTTTGAATTGACTCACTTTAGAGGTACAGGTGCGATATGTACATATGTAAATTTTTCAATTAGAGCAGGTTCTATTGTGGCAAGACAAACATATGAAAATACAACAATGCTTGTTGCGAAAGAAAACAGAGTAAATTATAAAGATTAATATTGAAAGAAAAATAAATTGTTTAATATTAATTAACAATTAAAAAATATATAATATAGTAGATGTAGGGTGATACCTAAGTACGTCGACAGCTAGGACTGGTGAGAACCGGACCAATTGTTACGCGTCGTTTTCACTACGTTAGAAAATACAAAAAAAATCAAATGGCATGGCATGATGTAATTTTAACCCCCGTATCCCTAACGCGTAAGCATATATCTAAACTCCCATGCCGAATAACCATGAGTTCAGCAAAATACGAAAAAATTAAAAAAACTGCTTTTTCGAATGTTTTTTAGGATTTCTTTACCACGAAGTGTTCCCATCTATGACCAGACCATTACTACCGATTACCTACCTTTCCTCCTGACATTCCTCTTGAATAAATTTTCCTTAACGCTTCATTTCTTTTTTCTTTTTAATTGCTACAAAAATTTTATTGGTAGATTTTTTTTGGGTTTTGTATGTTATTCTTATAATTACTTAATATGTATATTAGGGCGGGTCGATTTATTTTTCGACAATTTCCATATGATTTCCGTATTCTATGGGTTATTCCATGAAAATTTGCCAAAGGAACCATACCTCTATCGTTAAAATCGAGTCCCCTACTTTTTGTTGGTAGATTTTTTCCCAAATTGACGTTCGTATGAAATATTACCTACACGTTCACATCCATAACTCAAAAGCTATCGATCGGGTTTAAAGGTGAGCGTTGGAAAGGTGAGCTCATTTTGATCAATTTACAAAAAAAAATCTCCAACATTGGTCCAACGGTTCAAAAGTTACGGGCATTTTTGTCCAAATTTTGGAGCATTTTTCCATTTTTTTTTCATGATTTTGTCCAAGAATATTACTTTCATGGCCATTTTTTGGCTCAATCCATTATTTAATTCAATTTAAAATTCAAAACGAAGAGTTTAAGCCCAAATTTATCGAATGCGGTTGATTAATTCATGCGATATTGCTAAAACAAAATAACACATACAACCAAATTTTTGATTTTTTTCCCTTTTTATTTTTTTTTTTGTACAAAAATTCAAATTAAGAGATAATAAAGTATCTATCAACCTATTATCAAAAAAAAATATTCAATTTGAGTGTAGTAAAAGACAAAATGTGAAAAAAAACATTATTTTTTTTGAAAGTCTTGTTTGCTTCAAGTCTGGGTGTTTTCGTACGGCTCTCAAGGAACGAAAGATATGTCCAATTGCTGGCTGCCACTGCTAAACGAGTTGCAGGAAAGAATGTAGAAGGCGCTATGGCGACGACATTAGAGAGCCGTACGAAAACACCCAGACTGGACGTAAACACCCGTACGAAAACACCAAACAGACTCCATGGTACGAAGCTTAGTTTGTCCAAAAAGTGGGTCTGGCCAAAAATAAAGATTCCCAGTTTTTCCAGAAACGTGCTGGCAAATTTATTGCACGGAAGACTTTTTATATCCGCCTTTGCCTAAGCTTCAATTTGACATGCCGTGCTCCATGGTACGAAGCTTAGTTTGTCCAAATAGTGGGTTTGGCCACAAAAATAAATATTCCCAGTTTGTCCAGAAACGTGCTAGCAAAGTTATTGCACGGAAGACTTTTTATATCCGCCTATGCCTAAGCTTCAATTTGACATGCCGTGCTCCATGGTACGAAGCTTAGTTTGTCTAAAAAGTGGGTCTTAATTAGTGGGTCTGGCCAAAAATAAAGATTCCCAGTTTTTCCGGAAACGTGTAGGCAAATTTATTGCACGGAAGACTCCTTATATCCGCCTATGCCTAAGCTTCAATTTGAGAAGCCGTGCTCCATGGTACGAAGCTTAGTTTGTCCAAAAAGTGGGTCTGGCCAAAAATAAAGATTCCCAGTTTGTCTAGAAACGTGCTGGCAAATTTATTGCACGGAAGACTTTTTACATCCGCCTTTACCTAAGCTTCAATTTGACATGCCGTGCTACATGGTACGAAGCTTAGTTTGTCTAAAAAGTGGGTCTTAATTAGTGGGTCTGGCCAAAAATAAAGATTCCCAGTTTTTCCAGAAACGTGCTGGCAAATTTATTGCACGGAAGACTTTTTACATCCGCCTTTACCTAAGCTTCAATTTGACATGCCGTGCTACATGGTACGAAGCTTAGTTTGTCTAAAAAGTGGGTCTTAATTAGTGGGTCTGGCCAAAAATAAAGATTCCCAGTTTTTCCAGAAACGTGCTGGCAAATTTATTGCACGGAAGACTTTTTATATCCGCCTTTGCCTAAGCTTCAATTTGACATGCCGTGCTCTATGGTACGAAGCTTAGTTTGTCCAAAAAGTGGTTCTGGCCAAAAATAAAGATTCCCAGTTTGTCCAGAAACGTGCTGGCAAATTTATTGCACGGAAGACTTTTTATATCCGCATTTGCCTAAGCTTCAATTTGACGAAGCTTAGTTTGTCTAAAAGGTGGGTCTGGCCAAAAATAAAGATTCCCAGTTTGTCCAGAAACGTGCTGGCAAATTTATTGCACGGAAGACTTTTTATATCCGCCTATGCCTAAGCTTCAATTTGACATGCCGTGCTCCACGGTACGAAGCTTAGTTTGTCCAAAAAGTGGGTCTGGCCAAAAATAAAGATTCCGAGTTTGTCTAGAAACGTGCTGGCAAATTTATTGCACGGAAGACTTTTTACATCCGCCTTTACCTAAGCTTCAATTTGACATGCCGTGCTCCATGGTACGAAGCTTAGTTTGTCTAAAAAGTGGGTCTTAATTAGTGGGTCTGGCCAAAAATAAAGATTCCCAGTTTGTCTAGAAACATGCTGGCAAATTTATTGCACGGAAGACTTTTTATATCCGCTATGCCTAAGCTTCAATTTGACATGCCGTGCTCCATGGTACGAAGCTTAGTTTGTCCAAAAAGTGGGTCTGGCCAAAAATAAATATTCCCAGTTTGTCCAGAAACGTGCTGGCAAATTTATTGCAAGGAAGACTTTTTTTATCCGCCTATGCCTAAGCTTCAATTTGACATGCCGTGCCCCTTGATACGGAGCTTAGTTTGTCCAAAAAGTGGGTTTGACCACAAAAATGAAGATTCCCAGTTTGTCCAGAAACGTGCTGGCAAATTTATTGCACGGAAGACTTTTTATATCCGCCTTTGCCTAAGCTTCAATATGACATATCGTGCTCCATGGTACGACGCTCCATTGTGCTGGAAGCTTCCTTGGAGTATCCCGGTCCCAATAAATCCCAATAAAAAACAAGAATTTAGGTTCTATAAATGTTCTAATATTTATTTATGTATTATTCCTGTTTAAATTAGTTATCTAAAACTGGAGAATCCACTCCCATAAGCATTGGAATACATTTAAAAAATTTCGCGTTGCCAACTATTCATTTGAAATTCGAGGCTATTTTTTCGAGGCTATCGGCACGCACGTATTAACTTTTATTTAAAAGAATTCCCACAAAGGTGACATACGAAAACGCTTCCTCCATTGTGAATGCCCTCATTATTATATAGAATTTTTCAATAAAGTTTCTCTGTGTGTATAAATAAAATCGTTGAAACACATATGTTAACATTTTGCAGTAAATAATGTGAGAGAAGAAGAACGTCCACACAATTGTATATAGGAAATCAATGAAACTATCATAAAATAAATTATTTACATTTATAATAAAATTTAAAAAAAATGGCAACAGAAATACAAAATATGCACAATTATAATGATTACATTAAATGTGGGGAAATCTTAAAATCGCCTGTACAAAACTTCTTAAATCCATTTGTTGTTAAGTGTTTTTATTGTGAAGAAGTACATATTCTTTTTGAATCGTTCATTATACACATTCAGGAACATTGCAAATATAGGAATTCATCAAGCTATGACAATCAGGCAAAGATTACCAATGATTTTACAAATCAAGAACAAGTGGGGAGCGAAGGCTTAGGTGTCGAACAAATAATAAAACTTGAAGATAATAACGCTATGGATATGGTATGTATGTTTATGAAAGGAATTGTAATTATATTTAAGTTTGTTTTTTTTTTCAGGAGGATCCATTAATAGTTGTTAAAAATGAGATTGGATTCGAAAATTCAATTATAAAATATGAATCATACAAGCTAGATGAAACATCAGTTCTTAATAAAGGCTCTGCCCTAGAACATCATGACGATTTTGAAGTTTTTTTTAATAGTTCAGATGAATTTCAACCAGACGACAGTGTATCAGAAGGAGATGAAGTAAGTTGAAATTCTTTTTATACACATTTGTTGCAGGAAGATTTGGCGCAGAATAATATATGATATACTTCACTTCGTTAAATAATACAAAGAAGTTAATCTCTGGAAACGGTTTTTTTTATTAGTGAAGAGGTTTTTTAGTTTATTATATAATTAATATGAGTTATGAGAACTCTGTTTTCATAGGTGATTTTAATAAAAACTTATACGACAGGTCTAAAGCTGATTTAGTTAGGAACTTGTGTCTTAGTACTAATTTATCATATGTTCACAATTCAATGCCCACACACTTTGATAAGCAATACTGCTCCACTTCATTAATTGATTATGCATTAGTTAGTGATATTGATTCAGTTGAGTGCTCTGGTCAGTTCTTGGCTCCTTCTCTTACACTTCACTCTTTTATATATGTTTGTATTGACATCCCTGTTCAAATTACAAAACAAGTTGAGTATAAGGATTATGGTTCCATAAACTGGACTTGGCTCGAGAACACTATTATCTCTGATGAATGGCATGTGAAATTTTTGCATCTAGCAATTAAATTAAATCAATTAAATAAATTTGATGCGCTTTTGCACAATTCTGTGTCTGCAGGGTTAAACGTTTATATAATACTAATTTCTGCGACATAGCCGAAGTAAAAATTGCTAGGGATATTAGGGATTATGCTTTTAAAGCCTACAAAGAAAACTTAAATAACGATTGTTGGAGAATTTACTGCAAGCATCGAAACAGGGTTAAAAGCATATTAAGGAAACACAAGACAAACTACTGGTCTGCCAAATTTAGTAATTGTAGCTCTACGGAAATGTCGAAAGTCCTTAAAAATCTGCGACCAAATAATACAAATTGCTCTGTCGATCAATGTGATCCAGAAATTTTAAGTAACGACTTTCTTGCCACACAAAATTCATCTGTTTATATGTTACCTAATTTTCATAATTTTTCAGACCTGGGTTTTTCTTTAGGTGCATTGATCATGTTGAACTGTTTCATGCAATTTCACTTGTCAAATCTAACGCGTTGGGTTCAAATGGGATTCCAATTAAATTTGTTAGGATAATATACCCATATATTGAAAAATATCTCCTCTTTATTTTTAATACCATTCTTACCACTTCCCATTTCCCTGACTTATGGAAAACTTCAAGAATTGTGCCAATAAAGAAAAAATGTGGCGCCTCCAGTTTGGACAACTTCAGACCTATTAGTATCCTTTGCTGTCTATCGAAGGCATTTGAGCTAATTTTAAAGAATCAAATGATTGCATATTTAAACAATGGTAAATTGCTTAGTGATTGTCATTTTGGCTTTAGATCTGGTCTTAGTACTTCTTCTTTACTTCTCAGTTTGACTGAAAATGTTCGTAAAAATTTTAATAGAAAATTAGTTTCAACCTTGATTTCACTTGATCTAAGCAAAGCATTTGATACAGTGAATCATAATGTTTTAACAGATAAGCTTTCTGCCGAATTTGGTTTCTCCTCTTCTTCTTGTAAATTATTGCATTCTTACTTTCCTAATCGTCGACAGTATGTCGGTGTAAGTTAAAGCTCTTCGTCCATTAGGCTGTGTTCTAGTGGAGTGCCTCAGGGTTCTATACTTGGCCCTTTGTTATTTTTAATGTATCTAAATGACTTTATTGAGTGTATTGGTCCCTCACAGTGTGAGACTTTTCTATTTGCAGATGACATTAACCTATTGTTTACTGGTGATAAACAGTTTTTAGACTGTCATGAAGCTAACATTAATTATATTTTATCTCTTGTATCCACATGGGCGGTTCGTAATAAGCTTGATTTTAACCCTAGCAAAACTAAGGCCCTAATTTTTGGTTCTACTGCGAATGTTCTTCACACTTTAAACATCCACTTTGATGGTGTTTGGGTGTTACTCTTGATAGTGGTCTCAATTTTGGAAACCATATTTCTGCGGTTTCGGCGAAAGTGGGTATGTCTCTTCGATCACTTCATAATCTTGACTGTTTTCTGCCAGTAAGAATAAAAATTAACCTTGCTCACTCACTTCTTATGACTCACATTCTTTATTGCTTAGATGTTTATTGTGAAACAAATAAAACAAATTTAAAGCGTTTGCTTTTAATTTTTAATCGAATATTGAGGTATATTTTCGGCCTTAAAATCTCTGATCCGGTATCTAATTGCTCTTATAATTTTATACATTGCTCTTTTCAAAGCTTTATAAAAATTAGAACCCTGCTAGCTTTTCACCATCTAATGGCCTCGTGTGAACCCAAGGATAGTTTTGACTCCTTCAAGTTCTCACGATCTTCTAGACACCCTGAAATAATTCTTCCGAGGATTTCTACCTCCGTTTTTGAAAAATCATTCCACATAAGAGCGTCCAGACTTTGGAATTTGAAAAGTTTAAGTTATACGGCATCCGTCATGAAACATAAGTACTTGGAGTATTTCGCTATTAATCATTAACTTACCAAAGGATTGTTATTTATTTTTCTTCAAATTAAGTATTATTTTTATTCTTTAGTTCTACCTTATTTTAGCTTACTGTTCATTATTATTATTAAATGTATTAGTCGTATATGGCCCTGTGGGCTCGATTAAATAAATAAAATAATAATTAACTATAGTTCGTTACATCATTTCAGATAACAAATGATTCTGCTAAGAAACGTAAAAAAAAGTCATCGCCTTTGGTCGAGAAGTTTATGAAATCGAAAATAAATGTAACAACTTTAATTGAACTATATAAAAATCAACCATATTTGTGGAACAAAGACTCTTCCCATTATCGATTAAAAGATAAAAGACAACAATTTTTTCAACAAATTACACAAGACCTTAATAATAAACTGTCGTTAAATCTGAAATGTCATGATGTAGCTAACGTTATATCTTATATTTGCCGAAAACATCGAAACGGTATTAGAAGACTTCAAAACCGCAAAGATCAAGATAATAATGGAAAAAAACATATAACTTGCTGGTATTTTGAAGATTTAAATTTTTTAAGGCCCAAAAAAATTATTGAATTACAAAAATTAGATTTACAACTGCCAGATTTGGTGCCAGAACAAATTACAAAAATATTGGAAATATATCAAGGAATTCCCTATTTGTGGAATTCAAATCTTATTGAATATGTCTGTTCAAATAAACGACATGATGCTCATGTCGAATTATTGAAAATGTTGGAAACTACTATGAATCTTAAGATTACTGAAAGTGTGTTGGAAGAATATTTACGATCAATCCACAACTATTTTTCGAGAGAAAAACGTCTCAAATTAAATAATACCCACAAAAAAGATGCCAGCACAACAGAAAGTTCTAGTACACCTGACTATTATGAACGTATGCTATTTTTGTTCGATCATGAGGGACCTTTTACTTGTTGCGATTGCAAACGCGTACATTCGAAACCATTAAGTTTCAGAGTTCACAAATCTAGACATGATGGTTCCATACCGTTAATATGTTCGCAGTGTAAAAAAGAATTTAAAAATGTTGCTTTATATACACGCCACGCCAAACGCCATTTGGAGGATCGTGAATTTGTATGCAAGGATTGTGATCGCAAGTTTTTGAACCATAAAGATCTTGAGGTACATATGCTAACACATACTGCTGCTAGACCGTATTGTTGCGAAATTTGTGGTGCTTCATATCGTCATTTTCAATATTTTAAAAATCATCAAAGGCGCCATGAAAAACGTTTTTCTCACACATGCCATATTTGTTCGAAGGGTTATTACTCAAAGGATCGTTACGATGATCATATGAATTCGCATTTAAATATACGCTCTCATATTTGTAAATTATGTGGTAAAGGGTTTATCACCAGTAGAGCCCTTAAAACACATTCTGTTACACATGAAGATGTGCGCAATCATGCGTGCAATTTATGTGGAAAAACGTTCAAGCTTAAAATCGGCGTACTGCAGCATATGCGAACTCATGGCAGTAATGTCAGAAGTGAAGAAAATGTTTGAAACGCACAAATTATATCTTACTAATTATATATACATTATTAAGTAAATGTTAATATAAAATTTAAAAAAAAAAATATAAAATATTATTAACACAATATACATAGGTATTAATTTCATTTATGGATATATAAATAAAATTTAACATTAATACAACAAATAAACTATTATTTCTTTCAATAAAAAATCTTTAAATTTTCGTAGATAGTACATTTGTTTTTAAACTATTCCACATTTTTCATATCCCTAAGTGTAAAACTGTTTTGTGATATTTTGTACAGTTAATGGGAGAAATCATATAAACTAGCCATGTTAAACCGAAAAAGTACAGCCGACAAAGGAATACGTCATTAAATTATTTTCAGCTACCGACAGCACCATTTAGTGTAAACGACAGCAAAGGCAATGCTGCTACAGCAACATCCATTTTGTGAAAATAATATCTTAATATACTGGATAAATGTGTGTACAGCTAAATACAAAAAAATATTTTTCATATTAATGGCAGTATATAGATCACCAAATTGTAGGGAAATTGAATTTTTTGAAGCATTTGAAGAAACTTTAGAAGAACTGGATGAACAGAACTGTGAAATATTAATAGCAGGAGACTTCAACATAGACTGGTGCAAAGAAGGAACATACCAAAGCAAAATGGAGAGTTTTCTAAATGATAACGGTCTTACACAAATTGTTTCGGAATATACAAGAATAACAGCAAATTCTAGAACATTAATTGATTACATCATAACGAACAACAAAAAAATAACAGTAAAAAATAATAATAACAAGAAAATTATAGTCGGTCTAGACTGACTATACGATACCCTATACCATGCGTTTAGAAACCCTATCTCTTAGGCCCAACTAACTGGACATTGAAAATAAGCAAAAACCAAATTTGAGTGGGATTTTCATTAATTTTTTTGGCTGCAGATATGAAAAAGTTCATATCGGATGCTATATCTATAAAGGGACTAGGTCCAAAAATGGACCGATCCTGATCATGTTTGGTAAAGTCTCTTGTATTTTGCAAAAATATGTACAAACAAAATTTGAGAAGAATCAGTGCAATATTTTTGTTTTTTAATAGATTTAAGTGAAGATCGGGAAGCAGCTCTATATGGGGTCAAAGGGATCATTTTTGGACTACTCATTAGTGGATGTAATGAACGCATACAAACCCAATTTGAGTAAGATCTATATGACAATTTGGATCTTATGGCAATTTATGTCGATTTCATATGGGTAATTTGTATGGGGGCTAGGTCTGAACATGGACCGATTCTCACCAATTTCAATAGCGTTCATCCCATGGCCGATAAAAGCTTATATACCAAATTTCATCAAAATATATTCATATTTGCGACCTGCAGTTTGATTACAAGCTTTACATGAACGGACGGACGGACGGACATTGTTAAATCAACTCAGAAAGTGATTCTGATTCGATCGGTATAATTAAAGATGGGTCTAGGTCAAATATTTTTGGTTACAAACAGCAGCACAAAGTCATTATACCCAAACCACATAGTGGTATAGGGTATAAAAATAAGATAGCAGATCATGAATCAATAGATATAATACTAGACTTTAATAACGAAAATGATGAACAAGTTCATACCAAAGAAATTGAAATATTTAAATATAATAAAAGTGTATTTTACCGAGAATTAATCCAAAGAATAAGTAGAAATACAAATGACATATTAAATAATAATGTTATCTTTTTTGACTCATGTCTAGAAAACACTATAAAACAATTTACATATAAAAAAGTAATAAAAGAAAATAATTCAATTCAATTATATATTCTTCCTTTATTTACATATTTTAACAAATTTGATATTTACATATGAGATCTTATCTTTACATAGATATTTCAACAAATAATATATAGGATCTAAAGACATTAAATAGTTTTTATTTTATTTTTTAATGATTTTTAAAGGAAAATGGGAGGGAAAAAACCTTTATATGATTTAATAAATTCAAATACTATCTGAAAATATTTATATGCTTATAGAAGGTTTATTAGAAATAATAGACCTCTATAAGCATATAATTTTTAATTTGGTGATTTCTTTTTAATTTTACGTTACTTCTCTACATTCTCTTATCAGTGGGTAAGAGGAATTTTCAATTTTGGCAAAATAATTGTTGTTAATCCTTGTTATGAAATCGATAATTTTTTCATAACCTGTTTCTTCATGAAGAAGATTTGTAGGATACCTCCAGGGCTTTTTATTTATCATTTTAAGACATTTGTTTTGTATAATTTGTAAGCGTTTTAGGTGGCAGTTGGCAGCGTCACTCCAAATAGGACACGCGTATGTTAATATTGGCCTTATAACACTTTTGAATAGGAGATTTTTGTTTTTGGGGTTTAGAAATGACCTTCTATTTAGAAGTGGCCATAATGCTTTAAATGATTTTATAGCTTTTTGGCACGTAGCCATAATATGTTGTTTAAAAGTAAGCTTTTTGTCCAAGACAACTCCGAGATATTTGACATGATTAACTACATTTATGGTATTATTTCCAATATGAAGATGACGTCTTGGCAATCTTTTGGGAGATTTGTTGAACGGAAAAATAATTGCTTGGGTCTTGTTTGGATTAATTTTGATTTTCCATTTGTGAAAATATTTACTGCAATTTACAAGTCCCTTTTCCATTTTCTTCAGGAGTGCACTTGTAAGTTTGTTTGAAGAAATTAACGCAGTATCATCTGCGTAGTAAGCAATTTTCATATATTTCGGGACTTTGAAATCGGATGTATATATCGAGTAAAGCAATGGCGACAAGACTGATCCTTGAGGTAACCCTGTGGTAATGGTTTTTGGAGATGATGTTTCATTATTAATCGCAACTTTAAAGCTTCTGCCCTGAATGAAATCTGAAATAAGTTTGCATAAATATTTTGGTACATTTGCATCAAGAAGTTTAAATACTAGGCCATTATGCCAAACGGTGTCAAACGCTTTTTCGATATCCAACAATATTAGACTCGTTGAACGTTTATTGTTTTTATTGCTGATTATTTGATTTTTAATTCTGTTTATTTGGTGAGTAGTGCTATGCCCTTTTTTAAATCCAAATTGTTCTTTAGCAACAATAGAATTGGTCGTTACAAATTCACTAAGACGAGAATGTAGAATTTTTTCAAATATTTTACCAAAGTTACTTAATAGACTAATAGGTCTATAGCTATTTGGGTTATTTTTGGGCTTGCTAGGTTTGTTGACAGCTATAACCTTAGCATTTTTGAAATGGTTTGGGAAATAGTTGAGTTTGATGCAGCTGTTAAATATTATAACCAGTAATTTTAGAGCTTTGAGTGGTAGTTTCTTTAAGAGCAGGTTGGGAACATTGTCAAAACCAGGAGATTTTGAGGGTTTTATTAATGAGACAATATTCATTACTTCTTCTAGAGATGTATAAATTGCTGACTCAGAAGTGAGATTTTCCTTCTTAAATTTATTTACTGTTGAATTTATTACTATATCCGCTGAGTGGTTGTAATTCGAAGTGAGGTTATTTGCTTTGACAAATGTATTTGCCAGGACTTCAGCCTTGTCCTTATCAGATGTTATCCTTGTATTTCCAACCTCAAGGTGAGAGATTTGATTTTTTCCTTTTCCTCGCAAGTTCCTGCTTATTCTCCAAAATGATCACCTGGTTTTAAATTGGATAATAATTGACACCATTTGTTATTGCGTTCCGAATTAATTCTTTTATCAATCATGTTACTTAGAAACTTAGTACATTGATTATAAAAAGTTTGCTCGGCTATATTTGAAGATCGTTGGCTTTTTCTTTTAAAGCTTCTTCTTAGTTTAATATATTTCACAGTACTTTCTGGTAATGTGTAATTATTTTGTTGGGTTATTTTAGGTGTAGACGCATCCCTTGCTTCGAAGACTACATTTATAAATTTTTGTATTTCCTGATCAATTACTACCTTGCTATTGTATATATCCGAATTTAACGTGATTTTATTTTCTAAACAATTCATATAAATGTTCCAGTTGGTTGCACTATAATCATAATAATTGAGGTCAACCTGCGAGGCCACTGATCTTTTAAGTGTACACATAATGGGGCGATGGTCTGATGGTATTTCGTAATCCATTGTCTTTACGTCTATATTTAAAGCGGTATTGCTTAAAATAATATCGACTGTGGATGCTTCGCGATTGTGTTGATGGGGGAATAGGGTTGGACTATTAGGATAGTGTATAAAAAAATTGCTTGATTGCTGTAGATTGTTGAGTGCTATTCCTGCAGTATTATTTGAACGGCAATTCCAAGAGCAATGTTTGGCATTTAAGTCACCAAAAACTATGTATTCTTTGGTGGAAGGTGTTAGGTTCAAGATATCAGCACAGAAGTTATGGGTATATCTTGGTGAATATAACGAAGATACAACAATAGGTCTATTATTTATAATAACTTCAATTGATATGTTTTCGATTGATGAAGTGTTTGATATAAAGAGGTTTTTATGAGCGACAGATTTATGAATTAACAGAGCTACTCCTCCTCCTCTAGCATCTGTTCTGTCACTTCTATATAAATAATAATTTTTAAAAAAGGGTCTATGATTTTCTGAAAAAAATGTTTCATTCAAAGACGCTATTTTAATATTTTCTCTTTCAATTAGTATTTCAAATTGTTTTAATTTAGAAAAGTTTGAAATGCCATTAGCATTCAAGTGAATCATTTTGAATTCGTTTAAATTATTAGTATAATCCATGGGCGTATTTTACCATTGACATTACAACTTTGATTTGTTGTACTTTTGAAGTGCACCTATGCAAATCATCCATAGCTGTAGTGAAAATATCAAAAAGCTCATCAATGCTAAATAAATCGTTGTTTTCAGCTGGTTAGCATATGTAGCTTTGCTGTTATTATTGATGTTATTGTTACAATTTGTGTTGTTGTTTCTTAAATTAGGGAAATCTCCCACATTAAATTGAAATGAGTTATTTTGTTGTTGTCTGCTTTTATTCGGACTTTTAGAAGTAACTCTTGTTCTAGTTTCCAAATAGAGAGAACGTAACGGACAGTTGATATCGTTTGCAGAGTGATCAGTTCTCTCTTTTCCTTGTTTTTTGCAATTAAAGCAAGTAAAAACAGCTGGCCTTTTTTCATTTGTGTTAAACGGACACACACTTGTATGATGTTGTTCTGCACATATCATACATGCAGCACTTCGATGGCAATGTTCACCGCCATGGCCATACATCAAGCAGTTCCAGCATTGAGTTGGTTTGTTCTTGGATTTCGTTTTGTATTTTTTCCAAGAAATTATAATGTTAGAAATTGTTCGTACATTTTTTAAAGCAGTTGGATTAAAATTTTTACGAACAAATTGAACTTTATAAACTGCATTATTGTTTGAACTGAATTTGGTGACTATTTCAGTTACGGAAGAGGGGGATAGGTTGTAGTTTTTTAGCTCCTTGGAGATTTCCTCAGAGCTTATGCGGGGTAAACCGTGTAAAAAGGTGGTGTATAACCTATTTTCTTTGGAGCCATAAGAATGAAACTCCATCTTATTCTCTTTAAGTATTTGTTTGTAGCATTCGTACATTTTATTACTAGGAGCAAAAATTTTGGTACCAATTGAAGTACGTTTGAAAATGCAATCCTTACCAAGCAGCTTTTGTATATCTGTAAATGAAGCATTAGCTTCTACAACAATCGGTGGAGGTTTGTGTTCCTTAACATCGTTAATATTTGATACGGGAGTTACGTCCATATCATTGAGGCCAGCAAGCAGGCTAAATCTGTTGCTTGAAGTTGACGCCATGTTCGGGTTAACAAAACCCGGAGGAAGTTTTGTCATCTTCTTATTCACAAGCTTTCTTTTTGATGAAGACTTGGCCCCTCGGGCCATCGCAAAATTTATATTCCTGTTTTAAGCTGGATTGTCTACCACGTGAGTTCAAATGAGATCAAGAATAGGCAATTGCAAAAACAAAAATATACACTTGTTTTTAATTTTAAATAGTTGTACTCTAAGCGCTTTGATTTTTTACACAACCGTTCGTAAAGAGAGTTAGATTCGAACTGAATAAAAGAAAATAATAACACTAGCAAATGGTTTAATAATGATCTAAAAATTCTTAAAAGACAAAAAATTTGTAAATATCAAACGGCAAAAACTGAAAATACTGTTGCAACATGGAATGATTATAAGGAAATAAGAAATATATACAAAACAAGAATTAATAAAGAAAAAGACAAATATGTTAATAATAAAATAAGCAATACCAAAGACCAAAAACAGATGTGGAAGGCAATTAAAGACTTAGTGCTTAAAGAAAACAAAAATGTGATTCAATCTGTGATATTTAACCAAATAGAATATAAGGAGAACTATCAAATAGCATATCATTTTAACCAATATTTTGTCCATATTATTAAGTCAATTAGAGATAAAATAGAATATGTGCAATACGTTAACCAAATACCTACGATAAACCATAAATTTAAATTCCGTGCAATTACAATACAAGAACTAAAAAGTATATGTAAAGACCTAAAAAACAAACCTGACTACAATAATGTATCACCAAAAATTATAATAGATAACTGGAACGTAACAGGCAATATTATGCTAAATTTAATAAACAAATCACTAGAAACTGGAATTTTCCCCGATAACTGGAAAGAATCAATGGTAACGCCAATTGAAAAAATTGCTAAAACAAAAAAATGTGAAGAGTTTCGCCCAATAAATACCCTAAAGACATGTGAGAAAATTATAGAAAAAGTTGTAAAAGAACAATTGGAAAACTATATGGAAACAAACAACTTATTTTCAAAGTACCAATCTGGTTTTCGTAGGAAATTTTCGTGCGAAACAGCAGTTAAGTACGTTATAAATCGATGGAAATTAGTAGAGAAAAATAAAAAAATCACGGCAGTATTCTTGAATTTTAAACGGGCTTTTGAAACAATAGATAGAAACATATTAATACAAAAACTAAATATGCACGGTATCACAGAAAACGAATTGGAATGGTTTAAATCATATCTTACACATAGAAGACAAATCACAAAAGTTAATGGGGGTTAAATCAGATCCGATAAGTAATGGATTCGGAGTGCCACAAGGTTCAATACTGGGAGCACTATTATTTATTATTTACATAAATGATATGCCAAACATTATAAACAAATGTGAAATAGTACTATATGCAGATGATACTTTAATTTTTACAGAAGCAAGTACAAATGAACAATGTTACATGAACTTAGCGGAAGACATGAAAACTATAAATAACTGGTTAAAAATGAATAAACTAAAACTAAATGAGAATAAAACAAAACTAATGGAAATTAACATGAAAAGCGAATCAGTATTTAAAATAAATAACGAAATAATAGAAAAAGTCGATAGTATAAAATATCTTGGGTTTATAATAGATAAAGAATTAAAACTAAAAAAACATATAGAATTTATATGTAAAAAAATCGGCAAGAAAATTGGATTTTTTAAAAGAATAAGGAACAAAGTTTCAATAATAACAGCTATAAATATATATAACACAGTGATAAAACCACATTTTGAGTTTGGTTCAACAATTTTATATACATGCTGCAATAAAACACAATTGGATAGATTACAAAAGTTACAAAATAAAGCAATGCGTACAATATTAAGATGCAACAAATATACACCAATACAACACATGCTAGATACATTAAAATGGCTCAACATTCGACAAAGACTGGAATTAAACACGATAAACTTTATACAAAAAATGAAATTGGAAAATGCACCGGAATATTTAATGGAGCAGTTAACATACGTTGGGGAAATACAGCCATATGGCCTTAGAAATACGGGTAATTTCAGACTGATGAGAGTAACAACAAGTGCGATGCAAAAATCCCTATTTTTTAAAGGACTTCAAATATATAATAGCCTACCAATTTATATTAAAAATGAGAGAAATTTTAATGTTTTTAAAAGAAATATTGTTAGATATGTAAGAAATTATATGCAATAGATCCTTAGGATATTTATATTTATTTGTAAAACATCTTCAGAGAAATGAAAAGTATTTTAAATACTACTAATAAATTAAATAATAATAATAATAATAAAAACGTTGGTGCGTATGTTGGTACTCTAATAACTGTTGAACCACTAATGATTGCGACTTCGTATTCATACCATATGTTCCTTTGGTTCTCCGATTTGCATAACTTTTTTTTGTACCTGATAGGTGGCGCTGGGGTCGAGATTTTCCCAAAAAATTTATTTACGGTCCAATTTAGCTCAAATTCGCAACATATATTATGTACATAAAACTAAAGTTGCTGACAAAGTTTTTCACCTGTAGGTGGCGCTGGTGTTAAAATATTCAAGAAAACGTATATTTTTTTTCAGTCATATTCATAATATTATTAAATCGTGCTTTACTTTTGCCCGACACTCGGTATTAAAATTTAGATGCAATATAAAATCCAGATGTTTTCTTCGGGCCAGCAACGCGGACCGGACTCAGCTAATAAATTAATATTTTTAAATTAAGAAGCTATACATGGTAATCTGGTATACATATATTTATTTCATTACAGAAAACATTTATTTATTTATTAACAAAAAATTTTACAATGTAAATTCATAAAATATAGGAAAAAGGGCGCCGGTAACAAGACCATATGCGCTCGTATTACAAAAGATAAAATGAGAAATTATATTTACATTTCAATAATCAAAATATGATTCGAAAATTAATCATAATTACTAAAATTTAAATGGAAAGTTAAAAGAGAATAATTTTTAAAAATTATGAAAGCAAATAAACTTGTTATGAAAATTGGACCTAGACATTTTGAATGTTGTGTTGTAGCAGACTTCTTTTGATCATAGTGATGTTATTTCTTCTGTGTATTCTAAGGTATACTTAAAGCTGTTCATTGCGGTCAGTCATACGAACAAAATCGTATTACCAAAGATGTAGTTGCTTTTGCGGCACAAAATTTTAATCAATTGGTTGGAACTTTGCAACTTGACTTACATGAGCCACCCATTTCACAATGTGTACAATTGATTGAAGATGCCAAACTTAATCAGTTGCGCAGAGATGGAATACGATACGCCCGAATAAAATTATGCGATAATGACATCTACTTTTTGCCACGTAATATTATGTAGTTGTAAATGTGATTTTTTTTTTTATTAATTTTTCAGTCATCATTTCATTTCAATCACAACTCTCCTAACGTTCTTTTGGTGAGTTAAAAGTAGTTTGTGTTTTACTCAAAGCAATACAAATCTTTTAAAGTGCGGAACCCCATGGATACCGATCAAAGACTGTCAACCCGGCAAAGATATTTATGTTTTGTTTTATCTGCCATGACACAGTATTATCCGGCAAGACTGTTTCAAATTTTAGTGGTGCGCGCCGGACTATGGTAATGTTTCATTTGCCAGGAACGACTGCACCTCACAGTAACATCAGTCAGTTTTGTCTTGTGGCTACGGTTGGGCTCATCTCAGGAAGGATCACAGTATAAACCGCTGTGGGGTTGCTCGATAAAATTCGATAAAAATTTACACTTAAATCGTATAAATTATTCTACAGCAGGCAGATCCATATGATCACACTTATGCACTTTGAATGTAATCGCTTGAAAGCGGGATTTTTCCTGATAGTTGGAAATATTCAATGGTAACACCAGTAGAAAAAATTGCGAAAACAAATAGATGCGATGAATTTCGTCCTATAAACACGCTGAAAACATGTGAAAAAATTATTGAGAAGATTGTAAAGGAACAACTCGAAAAATACATGGAAGTAAATAAACTTTTTTCAAACTATCAGTCAGGATTTAGAAAAAAAAATACTCGTGCGAGACCACAGTCAATTATGTTATAAATAGGTGGAAGTATATAGACAAGAAAAAAAAAATTATGACTATATTCCTGGATTTTAAAAGAGCGTTCGAGACCATTGACGGAAATATTAATTCAAAAACTTTACATGTACGGTATCAGGGAAAACGAATTAAGGTGGTTTAAATCATATTTGACAAATAGAAAGCAAATAAAGATTAATGGCGTCAAAGAAGATGAGATTTACAACGAGTATGGTGTACCCCAAGGTTCCATTCTAGGAGCACTACTATTTATAATATACATTAACGACTTACCAAACATCTTAAGCTTTTACGAAATTATCTTGTATGCAGATGACACATTAATTTATGCTGAAGCAGACACGGAAGAACAATGCACGAATAAACTAATGCATGAAATAAACAAAATAAATAATTGGCTAAAAATGAACAGACTAAAACTAAATGAAAATAAAACAAAAATGCTAGAAATAGTTATATACACAGCGACTCAGTCTTTAAAATAAATAATGAACCAATAGAAAAGGTAAATGAAATAAAATACCTTGGTTTTATAATCGATGACTTAAAATTCAGACAACACGTTGAATATATATGTAAGAAAATCGGGAAGAAAATCGGATTTTTTAAACGGGTTAGAAATAAAGTATCGTTAATAACTAATAATAATAATAAATAAAATAAATAAAAATAAAAAAATGATTTCGATCGAAAAATTTTGATAACGAATGCGGTGATTTGGCCCCTGGTTTTACTCTTATTCTTAACTAGGGGTCATAATTCGTTAACTGTAACTCAGTATTTTATTTTGGAAAATAAAAACACCATACCACCATAGTCGTGGCGGTCCAACATACAAATCAGAACAGTAACATCCACCTCCATGCGCAATGGATGTAGCTTTCTGCTTTTGGACCACGCAAGAAGCAGTGGTGGGGAATTCTCTCGCCTGGTCTGAGTATTACGGATCGTTATATGGATCGCCATCACATCAGAATCAGTTGAGAGCGAACATTACCATTATATTAAAGTTTCTGGTGTAAGTTAATACTTACGGGTGATCTTAATGCCCATCCAAGGACCCCATATTATAAGATCCTTGTGTGTACATACATATATTGTTAGGCAATGCTGCTCCAACAACAAATCTGAAGTAATTTTAATCTTGAATATATTTCCTTGCTCGCTGCGTCTCTGTATTTGAAAAGTAAAAACTTTCGTATAGGATTTTAGTTACGATATATTTCGTCGATTTCGAACAATTTTTTTTTGCAATTCGAGTTGCCACCCCCACCCCCACATTGATATTTTAACATTCTTCCTCATTAATGCCGAATCATTTCAATATCGATTTGAGAGTAACAAGACGCATGTTAATAAAAAAAAGCTCCAGCACCACCCTCGGGACAGAGACCTAAACCTTCTTATTTCATAAAAATAAAAAAAAAAACATTATATAATATACAATGGAAAAGTGAAAAGAAGGCTATGCCTTTTGGTATACTAATGATGTGGTTAGACAACAGCCCGCATCAAGAAGAAAATTGCTATGGATGTATCAACTACCATAAAACTTTGAATAGAAGGAAATCAAAGAATAAAACTTATGTAGCAGTGCCAAGTGTCCAATTACCATTACCGCATTCAGAATTCGTTCCAGTACCAACATACCGAAGTATTGATCTTCAAACAGATATCAGTACTACAACCGCGCCGATACACCCATGGATTTCTTCTCAGAATACGACCCTGGCGAGGGTACATCATATGAAACATCAATGGACTCAATCCTAGTCACACAAAACCAATTGGATGGAATTGTTGCAAATTTGTGTTTGACTCCGAAAAAATCAGAACTACTGGCTTCATTTTTGAAAGGAAATAATTTGCTGTCGAAAGGTACCAAAATAACAGCATATCGAAAACGCCAAAAAGAGTTAGAAAAGTTCTTCAATGTGAATGATGCAAAAAATTTCGCTTATTGCAACGATATTGAAAAGTTAATGGAGACGATAGGGTTAACCTATAAAAAAGATGATTGGCGTTTATTCATCGATAGTTCACTAATCAGCTTAAAAGTTGCACAAGACAAATAGAATGCCTTCTGTACCGATTGCGTATAGCACTGACACTAGTGAAAATTTCGATAATTTGAAACACATTCTGGAAGTAGTCAAATATAACGAACACCAGTGGCGCATTTGCTCTCAAAATAGTTTCATTGATTACAGGCTTAACAGCATCTGGCCGTCCAAAATATCCGTGTTTTTGTGCGATTGGGATTCACGATACGGAGAAGGTATTAAGGAAGAAACCAGTACAAACAGCCTAACTGGAATAGTCGCATTAGACGGAAATGCTAAAAATGTTTTGAAATGTATCGCAAAAAGACCAGCAGTATTCAATCGTTTAAAAGACATTTTCCCAAGACTAAGTAACGCCAAAATTCAGGACGGGGTTGTTAATGGTACCGATATACGGAAACTAATGAGTCGTCAAGATTTTGACCAAGTTCTGACAGACCGAGAATGAAATGCATGGCCCGCATTGAAAGCAGTCATTAAAGGACTTTTGGGTAAAGAACGCAATCTGTTGGAAACATGTTGGCTGCTTTCGATTAAATTGGGGTTAATATGTCGTACAAAATTCATCTCTTGCATCAGCATCGTGATCAACTCGCTCAACAGTTGCCAACTGAATCTGATGACCAAGGCTAACGTTATCACCAAACTACGCTTCCATTTGAAATAAGGTAACTATAGTGTGCATATTTTTAATTCCTAGATTTTTCTAATATTTTTGTCAGAGTGCACAATTTAAACATGTTACCGATTGAAAACATTTTCGTTTCAGGTACAGAGGAAAGAAATCTCCAGATGCAATACTCGCTGAAATTTGTTGGTGGTATAAAAACACCTTTGAAGAAGAGGAAGACGAGGAAAAAAGAGGAAGAAGGGGAAGACAAAGATGAAATTCCAGAATATCTGTTGGACGAAATTATCGACCTTTCTGATGGTGATGACGATGAGCAAGATATTAGAGAGAGCATTGATGTTGATCCACAGCCGCCTGCTAAACGGCAACTGGCCAAATCATTAATTTAATTTATTTAATTTTTTTACTTAAAACTTTTCATAACTAACATTTCAAATATATATTTTTTTCCATATTTTTATAATTTCTTTTTCAATGTTTCTTCAAAACCAACACTGAACAAAATTGGTACATAAAAAATGAGAAGTAAATTAATATTGAGCTGGAAAACGTAAGTTTTGTATTATGATTGTTTTCTTTTCAAATGAAATTTATTGAAGAAACTGAGAAGGATATTATATATCAAACAGAAAGCAAAAAAGACTTAGTTTTGTGGAAAATATTTTCAAAAAGCATGAAAAAAAATAATTTTTCCAACATTTTGCTTCATAAGCACCATAAAAATTTTCTAAATCAATTTTTTAAAAAATTTTAAAAAATAATTTGGCTTTTACAGATTGGAAAAATATCAATTAGTCGACGAGTTATAGCCAAAAAACCATATAAACAATATGCTGAAAATCGGCATTTGACTGCAAAGTTCGAAGGTCGATTAAAAAAAAATTCGAACTAACATAAACAAACGCCGCGATACGGGTCTTCTAATTTAGCTTCTATTTTCACCCCTCACTCTTAGAATCGACCTAACTTTTGCTAACCTGAATTTGTTCCACAGTGTTATTCTACTATTATTTATCCGTCCTATTATGAAATTTTTTTTTTTTTTTTTTTGGAAAAATAGCGCAATTTAAAAAAGTTAAATATTATTGACCTACTTCGGCGGAATTTTTTTTGGAAATTAATCCATTATTATTTATACTATTATTTATCCGTCGTATTATTGAAATATTTTTGAAAAACTCGCGCTGGCTCTGTTTTCCCCTAAAAATGCTAACAAATTTAAAATAAATGTGCAGAAATTCTACTTTAGTCCCTAAGATCTCCAGCGCTTAAAGAATTACAAGACATTACGTACATCAAAATGAAGCTTATGATCACTGCTTTTATCGCGTTTTGGCAACAATATACATATAATACGTTATTTTAAATGCCATGTTTTTCAAAAAAAAACTCTGGAAAAAGTGCAAAAAATATCAAATAAAAGGCACTCAAGTAAGCTTTCCAATGATAAATGTATTGCTGCAATCCGATACTAAATAAAGTTATATACAAATAAAAGTCAAAGCTTTGGCGATCCATAACTCGAAAAATATGCACGACCGAAAAAAAAAGTATTTCTCCTAAATCACCCCAAATCCCCTAACGCCTCCAAAAAAAAATTAAAAAATCTGGGTGTCACCCGTAAACTAGACGTGACGATTTCAGAATAGGCCATTCTGCGATATGGATCACGACCCAAATATATATATTGAACGTGTAACAGTGCGCTAAGTAAAGTTTATCCAACATCGCCGTTTACGCCGTTTTCAATCGATTAAAGAACACAGTAGTTTGATTGGAAAAATGAAATTGTGTCAAGGCGAAAATTTTATTATATCGGGTTTCCCTTAATTAAAAAATAGATTATATTTTTCTATTATATTAGAATACATATATTGTTTCAATTGCAGTTGAGCTTAACTTCTACAATATTTTGAAGTATGCATTTAAAGTTTTTAATATTTATATAATATACAAAATTTAGTGCAACGGTGGCGCAATTTCTAATTTTTGTTTTTCCAAATACGCATCTAAATACTTTATATTTGTACCATGCACTTTTGTTATATGGCGACACAAGCCTCGATAATGAGCATAATCTTTGCCACAAGCTTTACACACGAACTTCGCACCTGTATGGACGTTTTTATGTTGATTTAATAAATTTGTATTGGTAAATGCTTTACCACATACATCGCACACTTGATCTCGAATATTTGAATGGATCTTTTTGTGATCGGCTAAATTTCTGGGATAGGCGAAATAATGACCGCATATATCACAGACATGTTTCCGTTTGGCCGGATTGCTTTGTTTATGCTCTTTACGATGTTGGTTTGCATCTTGTAAACTAGGAAATGTAATTTTACATATTTTACAATTGTATTGTGCCAAAGCAGCAGCTGAAAGTTCTTGGCCAGACTCATGCGCTCTAACGTAATGTTTTCTTAAACTTCTTGGATTAGCATAAATATTATGACAGAGTGTGCATTCACATTTGGCTTTGTTGTGAGTCTGTAAATGTTGCCTCAATAGGCCGCGGTAAGTAAAGCCCTTACCACACTCAGGACATACATGATCACGTATATTGTTATGATTTTTCATATGATTAGTGAGTTGATGTTGTGTATAGAAACTATCGGCACATAATTCACAAACATAAGGTTTGGACCCATGCTTAATTGCATGTCGATGCCATTCCTTTTTGGTAGGGAATGATTTGTCACAGGAATCACATTGGAATGGACACTCTTTGGTGTGGCGTCTCAAATGGCATATATATTCCTTTTTATGCGTCAACTCTCGATCACATAACATACATTTGAAGGGTTTGTTTCCTTCATGTTTAGAGGTATGAAATTTATACACATATATGTCTATAAATGTTTTTGGGCAATATTTACATTTAAATGGACCGACATGCGGTAAAAGGAATTGCAACTCTTTGTAATATTTAATAACTGGTTGATATTCATCTGTTGGTTTATCTGCCCCCTGATATTTCATCTTATTTGCATTCTCTTCTCTGGCCATTTCTATGACTTCATCAATAGTATTTTGCATAATATCAACATTAACATTTTTCATTTCGCAAATGGCTGAAAAATTGTTGGTCAACGATTGTAGATATTCCTGTTTATGTATGACCGATGTGTGATAAATATTGTTTTCATTCCAAAAGCATTCGTTTTCTTTAAACAATTTTAATAAAGTCAGAAATTGTTCATCATTTAAATTTTTGCATATACCACTTTTTTGCTAAAAAAGGAGAAAAAATACTCTTCTTAAAGCGAACTTAAACTGATTTTTTTTAATTCTTACAAGTTTGTTTTCTTTCATATGTGGTTCTATGAATTTTAATAAATCATAAAACCATAAAGCTTTACAAGTTTCACCACTTTCCTGCATTCTTGTCTGATGTAAATACCTTAATCTTAAGCGTTTTATTATACGTTCAATTTGTTGAATTGTTGCATTTATTTTAAATTTTCCATTGATATCCTTTAAAATTCTTTTAAAAGCTTGTTGTTTTACTGTTGAACTTCTTTTCTGCGTTTTGTATGCATTATCCCATAATGGGTATTGTTTTTGATATGAACTTATTATAGTTTTGATAAATTCACGATTTTTGGTAAAACGTTTAAGATTTGTTTTTTCGCTTTCCTCGATATTTCTGAGATCCAAGTCTTCGTCATCATTATTATAGTCATCATCATCGCCATCATCACCATAATCAACTATGTTATCATCATCTGTGTTATCCTTACCAGGCTGTAAAATTAAGTTGAAAATTTTCGGCTTAAGTCTAGTTTAGGGGCGATGCCCCGATCGGTTCAAAATTTTTACCACTTATAAAACCTTTTAACGTGATTCCAGGGAAATATTTTTTTTTGTCGGTCAAGTCTATTTTCCGAGTTATGGACCCCCAAAGTTTTGATATTGACTAGTGTATAACTTTGTTATTTAGTATCGGATTTCGACAATATATATATCGTTGGAAAGCTTATTTGAGCGCCTTCTATGTGCCATTATGAACCTATTGAAAATTTTGCATTTTTGTGAGAGTTATTTTTTTAATATGGGATTATCTCATAAATAGACGCATGTCATGAATAAAAGGTAGGTCCATAAGCTTTGTTTTGATGTATCTCACGACCACTTAACCCTTTCAGAACCGGATATATTTGGTATTTTATCTTCATTTTTAAGGCTTTTTGAAAAATTTATTCCTAATTCTAGCCTGCTGCGCTTTAAAAAACACAACAAAATTCATTATCCGTCCTATTATGAAAATTTTTTAAAAAAATCGCGCGATTTTTTCTAAAAAATTTTCGCCTGCGGCGCTTCAAAATAACACAACTAATTGTTTATATTATTTAAAACAACACAACAAAATTCTTTATCCGTTCTATTATGAAAATTTTTTAGTTAATATAAAACCATACATGAAATACGTCTATTTACGAGATAATCCCATATTAAAAGAAAAACTCTCTCACAAAAATGCAAAATTTTCAATAGGTTCATAACGGGTTAATGGATTTCAAATTTTAAAATACCACATAGAAGACGCTCAAATAAGCTTTCAAACGATATATATATACTCGAAATCCGATACTAAATAACAAAGTTATACACTAGTCAATATCAAAACTTTGGGGGTCCACAACTCGGAAAATAGGCTCGACCAACAAAAAAAAAATATTTCCCTGGAATCACCCCAAAAGCCCCTACCCCAAAAAAAAAAAACTAAAATATCGAGGCATCGCCCCTAAACTAGACTTGTTCCAAATTTTCAATTAAGCTACCTTTTATAAAGTGCATTAAAATAAATTTAAACAAAAAATAATTCGGATTAAAAAACATGTTACGACAATTACCTCATAATCATCACCGCTAGAGTTATCATTAATAGTTTCATCATTACTATCAATATTTTCAGTATTATTGTCAATTTCACTGCTAAAAACAACTTTTATTACTGGTCCCCGCTTAACACTTTTGTCACGTTCCATTATTTCGGATTGTTCCTTTTTAATAGCAATAGGCAATAGGTCAGAATATTCATAGTTTTCTTCAACTAAGGGATCCTAAAAAACTAAATAATTATATGGTACTGTATTGAATTTATTATAACCAGTTCACCTTTTCAATTTCTTCATCGGAGGTTTCTGGATCTATGACAATACTCTTTTTATGTGAATTTTCTTTTTTATCAATGTCGACATTCTCTTCCATATATAGTTTTGAGAGAATATAATCATCTTGGTGTTTCTTTTCCATATGTTGTAGAAATGTATCCAATTGCCATGAAATTTCTTTGCAATATAAACATGATAAAAACATGTATTGGTTTTTACTAATCATTGGCGTTTTATAAACTTCTCCACATTTTTTAAATTTGTTTAAGGAGACTGAGTCTTGGATGAATTTTAAATCCATAGTAGATTCTTTAATATTTGCTTTTAATTATTTAAAATAAAAGAAAAAAATCTGTTGTTTACGTCTCGAAAAAAAATTATTAATTTTAACAACTCTGTTAAAATACTGTTTTAACAACTCCGTTTAAATACTGTTTTACAAATAGAAAATACTAAACATCCTCCAAGCGAGTCGATTATAATACCACACAATGTATTTCTAGCGCCCGAGATTAGCACACGGTTTTGAGTTTGTGCTAGAAATTTCTAATGTGCGGTTTTTTTTTATTAAACCTCTTTAAAATATCACCGACATAATGGCCAATGAGTGTACTATTTGATTGATTATAAATAAAGAAATTCGAAAAATGTTTAGAGAAAGATTCCAAATATTTCCCAATACAGCACCTTAAAACTTTACGCTCTAAAATTTCCAATTCCTTAACAATCATCGGTGATATATTAAACCAAATTGGGAATCCATATCAAAAAACAGGTCTTATGCTGGTATTGTATAATAACAATTTTGTTTTTATTGGTAAATCTTTATTCTGTAAAATTTTAGAAAATGTGGCAATAATTTTATGTTTTTTTATCACTTGCCTTGCATGCTTATTAAACTTCAAAAGCTTATTAAATGATATACCTACCAAGATATTTTAGATTTTCTCTAAATGGAATTTCAGTCCCTTCGAGGAAGAGACTTAAAGTCTTACTTTCAGGAACAACAAAGTTCCTGCATTTACCTGAGGCATTGCGAATACAAATTGCTTCAAATTTTGATTCATTAATTTTAATTCCCCAATCATTATAAAACTGTTTCACTATTGAGAGGTGATTTTAAACCAGGCTTAAAGCAGTAATGGGTGACTCATTGTGGGAGTAAAGCAAAGAGCCATCGGCGTATAAAATACTTACAGAATTTATATTAAAATGGGGAAAATCATGCATAAAGCATGATTTATACACATAAATGCAATGTATTAACTGCACCTTAATAATAATTGGAAGATCACAACACTGACCTTTGTTATACAAAATGTTAAAATTTACGCACGCTGCTGTTTGTTTTTAAATTGTTATAGAAAATTTATTATAATTATATTATATACTATAATATTCTCCGCCGATTATAATGGACGCCGCGTCGAAAGAATTTTATTGAAAAAATGTTTTAATAAGTTTTTTTTTTTTTTCAATTTTTAACACAAGTATTTTCACTTGTTAAAAGTATTTTTAATATTTATATATATATTAATGTTTAACACTGAACTTTTTACTTTTAATGTTGTTTACACAAATATAAGGATATATAAATAATTAATATTAAGAATTTTGAAAACACTAAGAATTCCGAACCGTTCTTCTCTGGATCAGAATTTTTTTGCTATAAAATCATATTAAAAATGATGCAAAAATGATGACATCGCTTGTTGTTCACGAATGCAACGTACAAAAGTAGCAAAAATCTATATTCTAAATAAAAAAAACAGCTGACGCGTTTGGTTACGGTTACGTATGGCTAACTAGGCCTTTAATCAATCATACTTTAAACGCTTTATATCATCTAAGTTTTTAACCTTCATATATATGTGAATCCGTTTCGTTTTTGTACAAATAAATATATATAAATTTCCCCAAACATTTCTAAATTTTTCATTGCGTGGTAATAGGGAAATTTCTCAATTTACATATACAAAAGCTTAATACTATTTATTACAACCCGCAAATTAGCGTTGTATCATTTGGTACTGGTACAGTACATACGAAATGATACATCGTAGTAGCATCGCTCTGGCGCTGTGGCGCTACTATGATGGCGAAATTATAAAAATGTGTTTTAAATTAAATAAAGTTTTATTTTATGTATCCAGAAAAATGATGTATTACTATTACTATCGATGAATATGAGTTACTATAACACTAACACTACTACATATTACAAAAAAATTTAGTAAAATTTGGCGCAATTTTATATATCTACAAATTTCTTACCTCAACGCTCGAAAAAACCTCGCGCTGCACAGAGATTAGCTAGGAAGCATCGCTTTTTACTACACATGTTAGCAACCATGTATACTATACAAGTGTTGTTGTTCGTATGCCCCGGCCCGGACATTATGAAATATTTCTTGCAATTTTCCCAATTCTCTTTAATAGTTGGCAAGTAAAATTTTTTAAATTTACATTTTGTATGCTATTCTATAGCATAGTGCTATGCTATTCTATGGAAAATGTTATTCAAGGGTTTTACTTCGCAGCGCTGCTACGCAAAACAAGTCAAAGCTGCGATTATATCGAATGCGAAGGTATAGACACCTGATTTAATATGAGAAATTCTCTCGAAATTCTATAAATTTAATCACAATGATCCATTTTTCTAATTTTCAGAAAATTACAAAAGAAAATATATACATTTTTTTAAATATATTTTTTAATATTAATTTTAAAAATCCATTTACATCTTTTCCTAAATATAGATTTTTCAAAGTTTAAATTTAATTTTAATTTTCAGAACATTATATAATAAAAAATTATAGTTTCTTTAAATTATATGTCTCGTTGCAAATAAACAATTTTGGAAAAATTAAAAAAATATTTTTATAACACACACATTATACATTTAGAATTTTATAAGTCGTGATTAATGGCAAAATTTTAAATGACTAATAATATAATAAAATAATAATATAATAATAATTTACATTTATAATTTTTGTTTCATATATTTTTGTATCAATATTTATTATTGCAAAACATAAGTATTTATTTGTATTTGTTTACAAAAATATATATATATACTAGAATTTAAAAAAGCGTACAAAATAAATTTTAAGAGGTAGAAAATGTGTTTAGATTTAAAATTGTTTGAAAATTAAAAACATCCATTTTAAAAATATTCGAAACTTGAAAATTTAAATATTCAACATAACCAAAAATCGTATTTAAAAATGGTTTGCAACAAAAAAAATTTTAAGAAATGAAAACGTTTAATTATAATTAAAAAAAAATTAAAAAAAAAACATTCTATAGGAAAAGATATTTTTTTTGTGGCAAAAATATAAGAAATATTTGTAATGAAAATTATACCTTTCTCACTAATTGTCCTACATATGAAATAATTTGAACAAGGTGTTACGTCTTCTAGATAGATGCTTACTTATGAGTTGTCAAAGTTGAAATTTATTGACGGCAATTTTATATTTTTTAAATTATTCTTCAAGACAAATCTAAATTTTTTAACCAGAAAAGGATAAATTTTTCTAAAGTAAATTAAACATTTATTTGTAGAAACAATTTTTTCAAATTATTCTTAAAGAAAAATGAAAAGAAAAGTAATTTGATTTTCTAAATGAAATAAATTTTTTTTGTAGTGAAATAAATTATTTTTAATTATTCATAAGAAATAATTTTTTTAAGGAGTTTTTCAAAAATTTTGTAAAAAAATTTTAGTTTCAAAATTTATTAAGAAAATTTTTTTCTATATTAAATATGTTATTTGTAGCGTAATTAAAAAAAATATTCTTCAATACAAATCTAAATTTTTTAACCAAAATAGGATATTTGTATTAAATTTTTTTTAATTATTCTTTACGAAAAATTAAGTTTAAAAAGAGAATTTTATATATCGACCTTTTCTTGTATTATATAATGAATATTCAGAACTTATATATCCGACGGGCTTCCATCTTGAAATACCTTAGAAGACCGTCAAAAATATAAATTCTGACTATTCATTAAAAAGTGATTTATTTTTTTAAATAAATTAATTTTTTTTGTAGTGAATTGCAATAAATAAAACTTATAAATACATACTTGATTATTACAGAAAAATATATTGAAATTTTGACAGGACAACGTCTGTCGGGTCAGCTTGTTATATATGAAATATTTTTTTCTTATTAATTTTTAAGATTTTATTAATAAAACTAACTTTAAGGATTTTTTTTGCAACGAAATTTTTTAATATTATTTTTCAGTAAAAATAAAATTTGTAATTAAAAGTTATTTTTTTTCGAAATTAAGGTAATTTTTTTTTGTAGTGAAAAGAATTTTTAAAAATAATTCTTCAAAAGAAATCAAGTCTTTAAGAGTTTTTCAAAAGTTTTTTAAGAAAAAGAGAAGTTTTTTTTTTTTTAAATAAATTAATTTTTTTTGTGATGAACAAATTTTTTGTGAATTATTCTTTCAAAGAAATCAAATTTACTAAGAGTTTTTGAAAATTTTTTAAGAAAATGACAAAAAATTTTTCTAAAATAAATTAAATTAAATTTTATGTAGTGTATTTTTTTTACAAGACAAATCTAAATTTTTTAACCCAAAAGGGATTTATTTATCTAAATTAAATACATTTTTTTGTAGACATTTTTTTAAAATTTATTCTTCAAGAAAAATTATATTTAAAAAAAGTGATATATTTTTCTAAATTAAATTAAATGCTGAAATATTTTTTTTTATTATTATTCTTTAAAATTAATCCAATTTTTAAAGAGTTTTTCAAAAATTTTCTTTAAGAAAGAGAAGAAATTTTTTCTAAATTTTTTTTGTCAATTATTCTTTAAAAGAAATCAAAATTTTTAAGAGTTGTTCAAAAGTTTTTAAGAAAATGAAAAGAATTCTTTTTCTAAATTAAATTAATGTTTTTTGCAGCGCATTTAAAAACAAATTATTCTTCAAGACAAATCCAAATTTTGTAACCAAAATAGGATTTTTATATTTAAATTTTTTTTAAAAATTATTCTTTAAAAAAGTGATTTATTTTTCTATAATAAATTAATTTTTTTGTGGTGAAATAAATTTTTTATAATTATTCTTCAACAGAAATCATTTTTTTAAAAGTGTTTTTCTAGTTTTTTTAAGAACAAGAGATGTATTTTTTTCTAAATTAAATAAATTATTTTTTATTTTGTAGTGAAAATTTTTTTTGTCAATTATTCTTTAAAAGAAATCAAATTGATTAGTGTTTTTCAAAATTTTTTAAGAAAAAGAAAACAATTTTTTTTTTTAACAAATTATATTAAATTTTTTCAACGGTGCGTGGTAGAGCAGAAGCATATATTTCTAAAAATTCGTAACTACACTGTATACTTAATCGGACCGTTGCTGGCATTTCAGCCTTCATCAGTGTAGTGATTTTTTTAAAATTATTCTTCAAGAAAAATCATTGTAACCAAATTAAATAATTTTTTTTTGGTAGAAATTTTTTTAATTATTCTTAAAGAAAAATTCAATTTAAAAAAGTGATTAATCTTTCTAAATTAAATTTTTTTTGTAGTGAAAAATTTTTTTTAAATTATTTCCTGTACGGAAGATCTAACATATGAATGAATCCTTTTCAGTCTTCTAACCTCTTCCGTTCCATCTAATAAAGATATTGCTAAAGCATTACAATGGTTGCTAAGTCGATCTATATATCGAGAGCTAAGTCTGTTTATTTCATCTTTTATGTAAGGTATTTAAAGGTCTTGATGAATTTGCTTATTTGTTACAAAGCATTAACTATACACCGTAGAGTTTTAGACTGATATCGCAGTAATATTTCTATATTTTAATTACTTGTTGTTCCCCATAATTGGGTCCCATATGTCCACACGGGTTTCAGAATACACATATAATTTAATTTTGTTTTCTAGACTGAGTTCAGACTTTCGGCATAACAACCAGTATATCTTTTAAGATTTAATATTAAGATGTTCTCTATTCGCTTTAATGTGATCTTTCCACGGAAGTCGCCGGTCAAGATGCATTCCCAAATATTTTACAATATTTCGTTTTGGTATATTAGAACCGTTTATATATAATGGTGGACATATGTACATATAAACTAGAAATACCAAAAATAAAAAAAAACAATAGGAAATGGAATTATGGAAAATTCTAAAAAGGAACAGATTTTATAATTATATTATGCATCAAAAATGAAAAAAGCACAAACTGAAATAGAAATTTTGCGAAAAAAAATCAGCATTTGTTAAATGTTTGAACAGCAAAATTTTCCACAGTTATTATTTAGCAGATTGGAATGGGCACATGCCAGTATAAAAAGTTATAACTTTTCAATTTTTAAATATTATTTTAAGTCATAACAACACAGAGTTAAGCAAATACATAAATTGCTATGTTTAAAATATAAATTTAAATTATATTAAAATTTTTATCTTAAACTTGTGACACAAACAATGTATGTCACACAATTTGCTTCCAGATTCATTTTGCTATGTCGCAATTCTCTGTCCGATGTTGGTTCCCAATTCATCCACTCTTGCATTGTCAGTTTTCTGGTCACAAAATCATGGTTTGCACACCCTCTATTATATATGATTTTTGGACAAAGTTGGAATTAAAAGAAATGTACATATGCAAAAAGAATTATCCTTTGTAACCTAAGGGAACTGTACTCTTGTTTTAAATTCGAACATCCTCCTATCATTAACATAGCTTTTTCTAAATTTTGTACGCTTAGGCCAAAGTGGTGTATTCTTGCTGATTCTGCAGAAACTCATTCAGTGTGCGTTCGAAGTATCCACCAGAATGTCAAACTTTTGGATGCTATTAAAATTGAAGAAACCTACATATAAAGACCTTATCAACGCAAATTCCTTGTGTGTGACTCAGAAAACCCCAATTGCATGGAACATCAATGTACAAGTATCCAACTGATGAAAAATTGTCCGAGATTTTAAAACAAAAGTTGGATTATTTAGATGATGAAGATGAAACTGAGTACAGTGGATGAGCACAGACCGTCCGGATATGGTAAAGAACATACTCAATTCAGGTTCCTTCCAGGCATTATTGTTAACTACTAAACAAACAAGTAAGAAATTTACAGTCAGTCTACACCGACCATACGAACCCTATACCATGCGTTTAGAGACCCTATCTCTTAGGTCCAACTAATTAGATATAGAACATAAGCATAAACCGAATTTGAATGACGTTATTAATTTTGTTGCATTCGGATATGAAAAAGTTCCTATCGGATGCTATATTTAAGTGGGGACTAGGTCGAAAAATGGACCGATCCTAATCATATTTACTAAGGTCACTTATTCTTTGCAAAACATATACAAACAAAAATATGTGCAATATTTTTGTTTTTTGAAAGATTTAAGTGAAGATCGGGAATCAGCTTCATATGGGGGCTATAACTATGAACTATCCTATAGGGTTTATTTTTGGACTAAATGGATGTAATAAACTTACACAAACCCAATTTGACCGAGATCTCTATATAATAATTTGGATATTATGACAATTTTAGTCGATCTCATAGGGGCCATTTGTATGGGGACTAGTCTGAACATGAACCGATTTTCACCAATTTCAATAGCGTTCATTCTATGGCCGATAGAAGCTTATATAAATTTCGTCAAAATATATTCATATTTGCGACCTGAAGTTTGATTACAAGGTTTACATAGACACACAGACGGACGGACGGAGTTGATCGGTATAATAAAAGATGGATCTAGGTCCAATATTTTTGGTATTTACAAACCCCAGCACAAAGTCTTTATACCCTAACCACATAGTGGTATAGGGTATAGGGTATAGGGTATAAGAACTACTGAACTGATTATGAAATTTTATGCATAGATTCTTTATCACTCCTGAACTGACATAGGCTATGTTTTCTATATCGCTACGCCACCAGGGGGCGCTGAAATGCAAACATCGTGCCGTTTGAGCAATTGGACAATTGATGTTTTATATTAATAAAATGCTCATAATCTTATGCGGAGTACACACGATAGAACATTAAGTGGACCATTCGTAAAAACAAAAAACGAAACATCACTTCTGCGTGTTTGTTGAATATTCTGGTACTAAACAAATATACGCGGAAGAAATTTTTTTAATAAGAGACGCACACAGTGAGACGACAGGTATTGTTATTAATAATAACAATAAATACACTGTTGTACGAACATTAAGAAGAGATACAATTAATTGATAATTAAAGAACTTCAAAAAACATTTTATATAAAATGATATTAATTGATAATTAAAGACTTAATTAAACATTTCATATTAAATAAAATTTTATATGTACTTCTTTTATTATTATAAAACTAAAATTTTTCTTTTAACTTTTATGTGAATTTCTTTTTGTTATTATAAAACTAAAATTTAATTCATTCATTGTCTTCAAATTTCGCCATTTTCGTCTCTCTTTTATTTTCTTAACTCCGATATACAAAAAAACACTACAGCATGACTGCTCTCGATGAAATAAGAGAGCAAAAACAGTAAACATTGATACAAACGATGGAACCTTGAGTTTGGAAACATAAAATATCAAAATAATTTCAAAATAATTTGATATTTAAGGAACCAAAATTGAAACATGAATTTTGAGATGAAACATTGTTACACACGATGGAATATTAAGAGGAACATGACGATGCTCCTGTTAATGTTCCATCGTGTGTACTCAGAATTAGGTTTTCTTTTGAACCTTTTTCAGCTCCCAGCTGTTTCGAGAAAAAAGTTACAAGCGTTTCTGTAAGCCCTTGTTTTAGCTTCAGTAACCACAATAATGTCATGCAATATTAATTTCAAATTTTTTTAATGCTATGGCTACTTAAATGAATGCATTTTTGTAAACTATTTTCTATTTTGTAAACTGTGTACTTCAGATCAAAATCTTAATTAATGATTTCACATGGAATGACTCTAGTTTTAAGGATTGAAATCAAATCGCTCTCCCTAACCTCACTTCCGAAGGCATAAATTGTGTAGGGATTCGTACGTTGTAATAACCTGGCATTATGCCTAGCTGGAGCTAGCACCATCCTAATTATAACCCGAAAAAATTCATTGGTAATGTATATATTTTCGACACCAGATCCGGATCCCAAGCAGAGGATCAATTTTAGTTCTTTCGATTTTTTACTGTGTAAGCACAATTTAGCAGGACGATTGTTATTGAAATTGAATAAAAACCACCAGAAAAATTTGCATTTAAGTTCAGCATTAATTATGCTAATACAGATCATATATATTTTGAGGTTAAATGCTTTTTTTTCGTTCAGTCCAATCTTGCGTAGTTTCAGTATTCATACTTTTAATTATGCACTGTTTTTTTATATCAAAACTAGTTGATTGTGTGGCGCCTAAAAATTATGAATAAAACAATTTATATTTAAATACACGAAAAATTTATAATAAATTAAATTCCTTTAATTATAGTAGTAAATTGAAAATTATATTGTTACATATGTACATATGAAAAAAGATTGTGTTTGTAGAAATTGTATACATAAGTATCAAAACAGATAAGAAATATTTGGCAAAAAAGTTTTTCAATTTAAAATCTCTTGAAAAACTATATTTCGTGTGAAATATCGTTGGTCAGTTAATAGTTTTCCTTGCTGTGGGTTCGATTGAATACGTATCTTAACTTGGCTTACAACTTTTGATCGTGACAAAGCCACATACAGTTGGCCGTGTGAAAATACCGCGGTCTCCAAATTAATGCCAACGTAATCAAATGACTGGCCTTGAGCTTTGTTTATGGTAATTGCGTATGCAGGAATTACTGGAAACTGGCGGCGTTTTAATATGAAAGGTAATGTGGTGTCGGTTGGGGCGAGATCAATCCTAGGAATTAGAACCGTATCATTTTGGTCAGCGTTACAGAATCAGTCAGTCATATATATAAAAGAAAATTTCAATTGTGTTGGAGAAAAACAGTTTTGGTGAAAAGGTCCATCCGCTGTTAAGGACCTTTTCAGTTAGTGTGGAATTGAAATAAATTAAAACAAAAATATTTGTATAAATAAATTGTTATAAATTCATTTAAGTATAAATTAATATAAATATAAATGAATATATGTATGTTGAGTTTTAAGTTGAAATGTTGTTGAACCTGTTGAACATCTCGCGAATCCTGATAAAATAATTGTCGCGAAATTTCTTTGGTAGAAAATATTTTAATTTAGTAATATAAATGTTGTTTGTTCAATGTTGAACAAATATTTGAAAGCGATTGACAACGAATACTGAAATATTTATGTTGAGTGGAAAAATATTTTTTTATTTTTATTTCCGTTGGACAAGATTTTAGTTCAACTCATTTCGATTAAAAAACTTGTCTAATGGTATTTAATATCAACCGGCCCATTTGGCGTTGTCTTGCACACAATAATGGCACTCTTTATTAATTTAAACCACAAGTCGAAATTGAAAATCCTAACAAAATTGGAGAGCTTTATAAATACACCATGTCGTTGTTTGGCAGAGCTGTTTAAACTTGATACCTTTAAAATTGTAAGCCAAATATTGTCGATGGTAATTTTGGAAGCTCTTTTTTTATACTGGAATGTTAAACACTAATGTTTAAAATATAAAATACTTGTATGCAGTAGCGCAGCTTGAAGCAGGTAAGTATCATAAAGACTTTGGAAATCATTTACTACTTAAGTTTGAGTTGATAAAAAAATAACAATAAATCACTTAATTTTTTTAACAATACAGCTAAATTACTACAACCTCTCTAAACAAAATTATGTTTTTGTTTTTTTCTTATGGTCCCACTTCCTAATCTTTATCTAATATAAATACCAGGCATTTCTTCTTTGAATAATAAAAATTGTACATAAAATTTGTTTCTAACAAATGTTACTATTTATAAATGAGAAAATCAAGAGACGAGCAAACAACTGCCAACATTTTTGTAAATGTAAATAAAATACTTTTTTTAAACCTTCAACCCAAATTGGGGTCATATCTTCATGTAATATTTTTAACTTCTTATATGTATTTATTAAATTTTTATACCCTATACCATTATATGATCAGGGTATAATAACTTTGTGCTACCCATCTCTTTTTAAACCGATCGACTTAGAATCACTGTCTAAGTCGATTCAGCGACGTCCGTCCGTATGTGTCTCCATGCAAACCTTGTAATGAAACTACAGGTCGCATATATGAATATATTTTAATGAAATTTGGTATGTGAGCTTTTATCGGCCATAGGATGAACGCTATTGAAATTGGTGAAAATCGGTTCAAGTTCAGACCTAGTCCCCATACAAATGACCCTTACGAGATCGACTTAAATTGTCACAAGATACAAATTATCATATAGATCTTGATCAAATTGGTTTAGTGTGTGTTTATTACATCTATTAATCAGTAGTCCAAAAATAAAACCTATAGCAAAATTCTTTGTCATAGCCCCCATACGAAGCTGGTTCCCGATCTTCTCTTAAAACTGTCAAAAAAATCATGTGAGTCCGATCACAGGGGAGATGTGTATACAATTAGTAATCAAAGACTTTTTATGGCACTTTTTTAAAGTCAACCAGAAAGCTTCATCTATATATCTAGTATAAAAATATTTATTATTATTTATTTCAACTGTTAATTTTTAATTTTTCGTTTTTCATTTTTCATTTTTCGATTTCTATTTTTCATTTTTCGTTTACATTTTTCATTTTTATTATCGGTTTTTAATTTTTTGTTTTTCATTTTTCATTTTTTATTTTTCATTTTCTATTTTTCATTTTTAATTTTTTAATTTCCCTTTTAATTTTTCATTTTCTGTTTTTCATTTTTTATTTTTCAGTTTTTTTTCATTTTTCATTTTCTATATTCCATTTTTAATTTTTCAATTTTCATTCTTTTTTATTTTTAATTTTTCATATTTTATTTTCCATTTTTCGTTTTCAATTTTTAATATTTTACTTTTAATTTTTTATTTTATATTTTTCATTTTTAATTTTTTAGTTTTTATTTTTCAATTTTAATTTTTTTTATTTTTCATATTTTATTTTCCATTTTTTATTTTTCATTTTCCATTTTTTATTTTTCATTTTTTATTTTTAGTTTTTTCTTTTTCATTTTTTATTTTTTATTTTTAATTTTTAATTTTTAATTTTTAATTTTTAATTTTTAATTTTTAATTTTTAATTTTTAATTTTTATTATAATTTACAAACCCCAGCACAAAGTCTTTATACCCTAACCACATAGTGGTAGAGGGTATAAGAACTACTGAACTGATTATGAAATTTTATGCATAGATTCTTTATCACTCCTGAACTGACATAGGGGGCGCTACGCCACCAGGGGCGCTGAAATGCAAGCATCGTACCGTTTGAGCAATTGGACAATTGATGTTTTATATTAATAAAATGCTCATAATCTTATGCGGAGTACACACGATAGAACATTAAGTGGACCATTCGTAAAAACAAAAAACGAAACATCACTTCTGCGTGTTTGTTGAATATTCTGGTACTAAACAAATATACGCGGAAGAAATTTTTTTAATAAGAGACGCACACAGTGAGACGACAGGTATTGTTATTAATAATAACAATAAATACACTGTTGTACGAACATTAAGAAGAGATACAATTAATTGATAATTAAAGAACTTCAAAAAACATTTTATATAAAATGATATTAATTGATAATTAAAGACTTAATTAAACATTTCATATTAAATTAAATTTTATATGTACTTCTTTTATTATTATAAAACTAAAATTTTTCTTTTAACTTTTATGTGAATTTCTTTTTGTTATTATAAAACTAAAATTTAATTCATTCATTGTCTTCAAATTTCGCCATTTTCGTCTCTCTTTTATTTTCTTAACTCCGATATACAAAAAAACACTACAGCATGACTGCTCTCGATGAAATAAGAGAGCAAAAACAGTAAACATTGATACAAACGATGGAACCTTGAGTTTGGAAACATAAAATATCAAAATAATTTCAAAATAATTTGATATTTAAGGAACCAAAATTGAAACATGAATTTTGAGATGAAACATTGTTACACACGATGGAATATTAAGAGGAACATGACGATGCTCCTGTTAATGTTCCATCGTGTGTACTCAGAATTAGGTTTTCTTTTGAAACTTTTTCAGCTCCCAGCTGTTTCGAGAAAAAAGTTACAAGCGTTTCTGTAAGCCCTTGTTTTAGCTTCAGTAACCACAATAATGTCATGCAATATCAATTTCAAATTTTTTTAATGCTATGGCTACTTAAATGAATGCATTTTTGTAAACTATTTTCTATTTTGTAAACTGTGTACTTCAGATCAAAATCTTAATTAATGATTTCACATGGAATGACTCTAGTTTTAAGGATTGAAATCAAATCGCTCTCCCTAACCTCACTTCCGAAGGCATAAATTGTGTAGGGATTCGTACGTCGTAATAACCTGGCATTATGCCTAGCTGGAGCTAGCACCATCCTAATTATAACCCGAAAAAATTCATTGGTAATGTCCATATTTTCGACACCAGATCCGGATCCCAAGCAGAGGATCAATTTTAGTTCTTTCGATTTTTTACTGTGTAAGCACAATTTAGCAGGACGATTGTTATTGAAATTGAATAAAAACCATCAGAAAAATTTGCATTTAAGTTCAGCATTAATTATGCTAATACAGATCATATATATTTTGAGGTTAAATGCTTTTTTTTCGTTCAGTCCAATCTTGCGTAGTTTCAGTATTCATACTTTTAATTATGCACTGTTTTTTTATATCAAAACTAGTTGATTGTGTGGCGCCTAGGCGCCCGTTTAAAAATTATGAATAAAACAATTTATATTTAAATACACGAAAAATTTATAATAAATTAAATTCCTTTAATTATAGTAGTAAATTGAAAATTATATTGTTACATATGTACATATGAAAAAAGATTGTGTTTGTAGAAATTGTATACATAAGTATCAAAACAGATAAGAAATATTTGGCAAAAAAGTTTTTCAATTTAAAATCTCTTGAAAAACTATATTTCGTGTGAAATATCGTTGGTCAGTTAATAGTTTTCCTTGCTGTGGGTTCGATTGAATACGTATCTAACTTGGCTTACAACTTTTGATCGTGACAAAGCCACATACAGTTGGCCGTGTGAAAATACCGCGGTCTCCAAATTAATGCCAACGTAATCAAATGACTGGCCTTGAGCCTTGTTTATGGTAATTGCGTATGCAGGAATTACTGGAAACTGGCGGCGTTTTAATATGAAAGGTAATGTGGTGTCGGTTGGGGCGAGATCAATCCTAGGAATTAGAACCGTATCATTTTGGTCAGCGTTACAGAATCAGTCAGTCATTCAGTCAGTGAGTGGGTCATGGATCAGCGTAAATATATTTAAGAATATTACCCGGCCTTCACACGTTAAATGTTTAGCTTTCAGGTTGTAATGCACTCATACTTTTATACTCTTTTTTTACTAAACAATCATACGTTTCAATTCTCTCTTTCAATTTTTCAATGGGACAGTTCCTTAACAATTTTTTGACTATTGTATGTGTGATCAATTTGACTTGAACGTGGGAAGGCCGGGTAAAGTGAGGAGATTGGAGATTCCCAAAATTATTAAAATTTAATACAATGGAGTTCGCTTATAACGTACCCTGGTTGTAATAAATTTTTGTTTATAGCGAAGAATTTCTTCGGTCCCAAGAGTTTTAATCACATTTTTCATGCAAATTGCTTCTCTTATAGCGAACAGTGGATGTATCAAACTTTTGACTTTAACACACAATTTTTTTTTTCCATTTCAGAATTTTCCTATATTATACATATTTAAAAAAAATTAATTTTAATTTTATTTTAATTTAATTTAAAAATTAAAATAAAAATTCTTCGTCACTACTTCAGGAAACATATCACCTTTTAAACGCATTTCGATTTTTTTATTTCACATGGTCCGGTAACGAGTTACGATGTTCGCCGCAAAACAACAACGCCTTCGGATGTTGGCTGTCACGGACTTATTTATTAAAATTTTTAGTTGAAAATTTTTTCAAAGATTCTTCAAATGTTGTGCTATAACGTGTATTCATGTCTTCAAAAAAGAATTATGCAAAATACGACTTATATTAACTTTTAAAACCTTAACCCCCCTTAAGAAAATTTTAGGAACCTTGCTCTAAAACGTTTTTGTTTCTATGCTATTCTCTTTTTTCTACAATAACATGGAGTTCGGTTATAACGAACTCGGCGGGACCGGCCAAATTAGTTCGTTAAAGACTAAGTTCGTTATAACCGTAGTATTTTTTTGTTTTGTCCGAAATGTTTAAAAACTTTTTTTAGTTGAATAAGTTTATTTATTTTGATGCATTTTAAAAAGTAATAAAACATAAATTAAATTATTAAAAAGACACATATTAATAGTTTGTCTTAATAAGACTAAAATTTCCGAGTTTCTATCAAAATAAAATATTTTATTAAAATTATAAAAAACTCCTTATGTATAGAAGCAGAAAGTATAAAGCAAAGGTTAGCTACTGGACCTTTTACAAAACTTCATTTGAAAATGGAAGTTTTTGGTGTGTATTTTTTACAAGTGTTTTTTGAAATTTTAAAAACATTAAAATTAATTTTTTTTAAATATATAAAATATAAGAAAATTCTGAAATGGAAAAAAAAATTTGTTTGTTAAAGTCAAAATAAACGGGCTCCTAGGCGCCACACAATCCACTAGTTTAGTTAGATTTAAGAAAGCTTATTTTATATATATAAATATAATTTAGATTTTTCATACTGACAACTATGAAAGTAAAGAAAAATAAAATAAAACTTCAGTCTTAATAAAACTAAAAGTTAAATAATAGTTTTATTTATATTTAATTCAACTATTTTTTTCATCACTTTCTACTTTACTGCCATGAGTTCGCATATGTTGAAGTACACCGATTTTTAGCTTAAACGTTTTGCCACATAAATTACATGCATGATTGCGTACATCTTCGTGGGTGACCGAATGCGTTTTTAATGCTCTACTGGTGATAAATCTCTTGCCACATAATTTGCAAACATGTGCACGTATATTCAAATGTGAGTTCATATGATCGTCGTAACGGTCCTTTGAGTAATATCCTTTAGAACAAATATGACATGTATGAGAAAAACGTTTTTCATGGCGTCGTTGATGTTTTTTAAAACATTGAACATGTCGATATGCAGCACCACAAATTTCACAACAATAGGGTCTAGCGCCAGTATGTGTAAGCATATGAATCTTAAGATCGTTGTAGTTTAAAAATTTCTTATCACACTCCTTGCATATAAATTCGAGATCTTCCAAATGGCGTTTTGCATGAGTTGTATATGAAGGAACAGTTTTGAACTCTTTATTGCACTGAGAACATATTAGGGGTACTGAGCCATCATGTTGAGATTTGTGAACTTTATAGCTTAAAGGTTTCGAATATAAACGTTTGCATTCGAAGCAAGTAAATGGTCCTTCGTGGTCACACAAAAATTCCATATGTTCATAATAATCAATTGTATTGCAACTCTCTGCTGCACTGAATTTTTTTTTTGTAGTATTATTTGATCTAAGCCGTTTTTCTTTTGAAAAGTAATTGTGAATAGAACGTAAATATTCCTCTAATACACACTCAGAAATTTTTAAATTCATATTGGTTTCTAGCATCTTTAACATTTCGATCTGGGCATCATGACGTTTATTTGAACAGATATATTCGATTAGGTTTGTATTCCAAAGATGAGAAAATCCTTTATAGATTATCAAAATTTTTATTATTTGTTCTGGTAATAAATCTGGAAGTTGTGTATCTAGTTTTTGTAATTGAATAACTTCTTTGGGTCTTAAGAAATGCAAATCTTTAAAATACCAACAACGTTTATATATCTTTCCATTTTTATCTTTTTCCTCATGGTTCTGTAGTCTTCTAGAATCCTCTCGATGTTTTCTACATATATATGAAATAATTTCCGCCACTTCATCCCATGTTAGTTTTGAATTGAGTTTTTTATTAATATCTTCGGAAATTTCTAGTAAAAACTGTTGCCTTTTGTCTTTAAATCTATAAAGAGGAGAGTCCTTGTTCCACAGATTTGGTTGATTTTTATAGACTTCAATTAAAGTTGTTACATTTGTTTGAGATTTCATAAATGCATCCACCATAGGTGATAACTTTTTAACACGTTTTCTAGTAGTTTTATTTATTTTCTGAAATGAATTTACAATTAAAAACTATTTTACTGGAAGGCGTCAAATAAGCTGAATTAACTATACTAAAAAAAATATGATTTATGTGTACATGCTAATCAATATACTAAGTCTTAAACGTCCACATAAAGTACAGAGATTCAAATAAGTAATCCACCCAAATGTAAAAAATCCAAGTAGCACATACTGTTCACTATCAAATGTTAAAAAAGTTGTATTTTTATGTACTGCTCTTAATAAGAATCCACAAGATAAAATTTATAAAAACTATTTTCTAATTTGTGAAATTTGGAAAGTGTTTATTTTCGTGTGGAGAGATGTGATAAAATTCCTGTCACTATTAAAAACTGCACTTACTATGTCGCTGTCTCCCAATTTTATATAAAAGTATATTATTTAAAACTGGTATAAACATTTTGAATTAAAGTGTGCTTAGAAAAATGTACTCTTTTGTGTGACGGTGATCTGTTTTGCTCTGCACTGTAGCAAAAGAATTTCTGTTACAAGCAGAATAAGAAAGAAGAAAAAAAAAATAATAACCTTGATCTTGAAATTATTTTCAAGTTCAAGTATGTACATATAAACAACACCTTATATGGTAATATGTTGATGGCATTTTTTTTGGCAAACTGATTTATGGCGTGTTTTTTTCTCTTCATTGTGTTGTATGAAATCATGAACACATTCATATGCAATCATGCTGGTCAAACCACGTATTTTCTTGTATTGATCTCACTTGCTCTCATAGTCATGTATGAGTGGGAGTGTTATAAATACTAGAGAATATTATGAGTGCATATGAATGTTCTCAATGAATTGGTGGTGATTTTGTTTTTTAATAAACAGGTTTTTATCTGCAGATGAATGAATGAAGATGAGAAGGTTAATGTAATAAAGTTAAATTTAAATCGAAGAGTTGAAGACTAATTGTTGACAAGAAAGGTTGAGGAAAAACCTTAAAATTTAAAATTAAAAAAAAATGTAGTTTTAATTTAGAAACTTTAATAAAAACAAAACTTTAGATTTTAGTGACAAATTTCGAAAAGAAATAAACTTTACATGTGACATTTATCTTTTTGTATTAAATCTATAATTATTAAAAAAAAAAAAAATAAACTAAAAATTAAATCGAGTTAAGAACTAAATTGCTATAAATATAAAATATTAAAGTTCAAATTGTAAATTAAACATAAAAAAAATACTGCGTTAAATAAAAAAACAAAATTGTGGAAAATAATTGAAAGTTTTTAAATAAATGTACAAAAAAAAAAAAAAGAACTTAATTGCAGTAGTTTAAACTTTGTGAAAGAACATAAATTCAAAGAACACAAAATGGCAGACAAACCAAAACGTCCTCTATCCGGATATATGATCTGGCTTAACTCTGTCCGTGAAGGCTTAAAGAAGGAAAACCCCGGCCTCTGGCAACAACAACAATAAGTCGGTAATTTTGATTTTTACATACAAATAATTTTCTACATTTAAATTAAAAATAAAAATTTTATAAAATATAAATAATTTGCTAAGACTAAAAAAAAAATTGTACTAAATTTGCTAAATATAAAATGTTTTAAAATATAAAATCAAATAATATTTTTCCTACATTAAGAAATGTTCCTAAATATAAAATTAAACTAAACATTTTACTACATTAAGAAATTTTTTTCTAATTATAAATTTAAACTAAATATCAAATATTTTTTTTGCTAAAATTAAAATTGTACTAGGATTAAAATCTTTCTACTATTAAAAATTTTTCCTAAAAATTAAGAATTTTCCCAAAATTAAAAAAAAATTATGGTATAAAATTAAATAAAAAAAAAGAGAAAAAAAAAAGGAAAACAAAAATTTTCTAAGATTTATCTAACTATAAATAGAATTTTTTATAAAGATTTTTCTAATTAGAATTTAAAAATTTTCTATATATGAAATTTTTCTAATTAAAGCAAATTTTTGTAAGTAAAAATTAGCTAAATATCAAATATTCTAAATATAAAAATTTACCTAAATACAAAATTTATCTAAAATTACATAAAAGTCTTCTAATTATAAGATTTAAATTAAAATTTTCCTAATTCTACACTTAAGCTGAAATTAAAATTAAGCTAAAATTAAAAATTTTCCTAAATTTAAAATTTCCCTAAATTTAAAATTTTCCTAAAACAGAATTTTGCTAAAATTTAAAAATTCTTCTAAAATTAAAATTGAGCTATATTTAAAAATTTTCCTAAAATTAAAATTTTCCTAAAAATAAAATTTTGCTAAGAAATAAAATTTTGCTAAGCTGAAAATTTTTCTAAAAAGTAAAATTTTGCTAAAATATAAAAAAAATTAAATAAGTTTTGCTAAATATGTATAATTTAAATTTAAAAACCCTTAAAATGAAGGGTAAATAAAAAAGTTTTTAAACCCAATGTAGAAAACCAAAACCAAACCAAATCTTATCATTGCTGTGGGTTACCTCCAAGTAAGATGGAGTCGACGTAACATGGTAGGGAGGGCAAAAGGGGCTGAACACCTCGTCCCCAATCCCAAGGTAAGTATGGCCATCCGTCCCATTTAGCGTCCGTTGTTTTTGACAGTTGTTTTTTTTTAAATCGCACGTGAAAATCTGTAGTGCGGTTTCCCTGGGCCTGAGCAAGACCCCACCCATCCGGCGAGCTAGGCCCCTACGCCAGCACGTGCGACCAGCAAAGGCTCAGGGAAACGGAAGCGGATCTTCCAACAACGCCGTACCATTACATTTGTCCAAGTTTTTTCTATTAGGGAAATTTCTTTTTAATTTTGGAAACATTAGTAAAAATATATATATTATATGACCATGGATTTGGCAATAAAACGTAATGAAAACTGTTCAAAAATTTTGGTCTGAATTAAGTAAAAGGTGGGAAAGAACTAATCGGGCTACAAAAAGGTTTGAGAGGGATAGACAAGAATGCTTAAACGGATATATAGATTTAACAGAAGCGAAAAAGGATTATCGTAATCACCAGGTATTCCTCTCAAGAAATTTTCGGACTTACACGATTCGACGAAACTATATAAGGTTTCCTAATCTGTTTAATATTTAATGGTTTTTTATTTTTATGTATGTATGTTGATATATATGTATATCGTTATCTAAAATACAAACCAACGTAACTACCATTTTTATTTTTTTTTATATGAGAAGCAAAAATTGTTATACATGCGCTTCTAGTTAAGTCCTTTTGAATTTCTTTAATATAATCGTATGAGTTGTATGTGGGGGCGTGGCATTTGATGAAATACATCATAATCAATCATAAATCTTATTTGAATTTTTTGTTAGTTAAGTAATTTTAAATTTCAGCTAACGATACCCAATAAACCAAAACAATATAAAAAAATAGTTTGTGACAAACTTGTTATCGCAAGAAGCGATGTGAATGTTATTGTGAAAGGCTTCTTATCAAGGAAAATTGAATCCTTGCGATAATATTACTAGTCAGCAATATACAACAAGCTTAGAAGTCCAATTATAGAATACTAGAAAATCCTAGCACTCGAAATTCGAGTTAAAATTCTAGAATTTTTTTTTTTTAATTATGTTTTTTTTCATCTACATATATATAAAAAATGTATGAATATTTAAATAAAATTCATTAAATTTTGAACAGTCGGATACACACTCTCATTGAGTGTGCACTGATTCTTACAATCGTGTTAATTGAGACGAAAGAAAACAAAACAAATTATAACCTTAATTAATTAATTATAAAAATATAAATAATACAAATATATTTATATACTCGTATATAAATTGTAATTTACAGCAGCTGTAGCCCGATATTCTTTAACTCCCAGCATGGGGGGCTTCCTTTTCGATAGGGGCAAAACTGTCCAAAATCCGAACTCTCTACACCCAGTCTTTTTAATAACGAGCAGATCAGGGGTTAATGTTAATAATGGCCTTTCGGATGTATCACCCTTCCTTATAAAACGTTCCATTGATGCAGTTGGAGGAAAAGTCAAATTGTGCAAAAAATTGAGATCCGGACAGCTACTTATACAATGCTTTAATGGAAAACAAGCAAACAGAATTATAAAAATGATGAACTTTTCGCCAGAAATATTTGTAAAAGTTGATGAATACGTCTCGCTTAATAAATCCAAAGGGATATTTTATTCCAATGATTTAAGGGGCCTGACCGATGATGAATTGTTAAAGGAAATTGGAGAACAAAATTCAAATGTCACAGAAATTAAAAGACTGAAGAAAAGAGACCCAGAAACAAGAGCACTAACAACAAATGACCTTGGTTTGCATATAGCAACTTTCAATGTAAGCGATTTGCCGGAAAAGATCTTATTAGGATATATGTATACCATATTAAAACCATACTTTCATAATCCCCTACGATGCTTCAAGTGCTTCCAATTTGGACATAGTATCTCATATGTCTGTTTGTCTGAAAATAAAATATGTCCACACTGCAGCAACATCGAACACACGTCAATTGATGAATTCGGCAAACGTAAAAGGTGCGAAAAGCTTTTCTAAGCAATGTGACTCATATAAAAAAGAATTAGCAATTTAAAGAAATAAAATAACGCAAAAGAAAACTATTTATGAAGCCCGAAGAGAAAATGACAGACAAAATCAACTACCAACAACATGCGCTAATCCCAGCATACCATATGAGCTCTAAATGAGCACTATATGACTCTTTTTTCTGAGCGCTGACACTCATAATGAGCTCATAAAATACTCACGAACACTCATAAAACACTCAATATGAGCGTGTTTTCCTATGAAACTGGTCATTCATTAAAGAGCTCTAAATTTTATGCATATGACTCTTTTTTTTAAACGCATTGTGAGCTCACTCATTAAAGAACTCTAAGTTTTATGCATAAAAGACTCTTTTATCACTCTTTTTTGCACGCATTATGAGCTCTTGTTCCAGTGCATAAAAGAACCTTTTTTGAATGTTTTTTTGCACGCATTATGAGTTCTTGTTCCAGTGCATAAAGGAACCTTTTTTGAATGTTTTTTGCACGCATTAAGAGCTCTTGTTCCAGTGCATAAAATACCATTTTTTGAATGTTTTTTGCACGCATTACGAACTCTTGTTACAGTGCATAAAAGAACCTTTTATGAGCCTAATTTAGCACGTATTAAGAACTATAAATAGCTTCCTCAGAATTACAAAAAAAAAAACGGATAATTCATAATAGAATTTTTTAATATATAATATATGTATATATAATATATATTACATTTTTAATTATATTTATACTGTAACGACTCTTCACTTTAAGCTCTGTCTGTCAGAGTACTTTGCTACCTATAGTACCGGCCGTGCTCATGGAAAATGGGGTGATGATCTTGTTCCCTTCTAAACAAAGCAGAATCTGTTACAGAATAATATTAAATTTTAGGTAGCTAAAACCATAATCTCGATTGCCCAAAAGAAAAAGAAAACAAAAAAAAAATGAATAAATAACAGTGAAGGTAAAGGACAAATAAATGAAAATTATATGAATGCAAAACTTTAATATAGAAGAGGTATGTGATGTTACGACCCCTTTCTTAACCCACCCATGACCATTGCTATCTATCAAAAATAATGTATTAGATAGCCCACTATTTATCCTTACTTATTTACCTAACTGTTTCGTGAAATATTAAAATATGAAGTTAAAATTTCATTATGAAATTAAACGAAAACAATATTTATTTATATATACAAAAAAATAACATTACTAAATTATTAATATTTTGAAACACAAAAAAATATAGTTAAATTTTCTATACATTAAGTTATTTTAAGTAAAAATTAATTAATTATATATGGTGTATTTATTTTTTGAACTGATTCAAAATTAGGTACAAAAATTATGATGTGAGAAACTTTAATATATGAAATTAAATCATATAAAGAAAGATAATTGTTTCGAATATAAAAACTTATAAAAAAAATAATAATTTACTAAATGTTAATTACCAAATTGAGCAATTTTAACAATAAAAAAAAGAAAACCAACTCACTGTTTGAAATGGTCCATCGATGACGCCAGGCCTGATGTCAGTTGTAGACGGAGTTTCCTTTTGTTTTCTTCTGTTATTATATCATAATTTCACTCAATTATATTGTATTTTATTTATTTGTTTCAGTTCAAAAAAGTAATATTAATATGTGTGTGAATGTGTGTATGTTAATTGGGTTTAATAATATATGTATATCATAGTTAAGTCGTAGAAAAATAATTAATTAAAAAAAAATTTTTAAGTTTTAAAATTAAATATTCCAAAAAAAAAAATAATCCATTGATAACCAATTTTTTTACATTAATATTGTTCTTAACTAATTTTTTTTTTCTTGTTACCGTTATTGTCACTATAATATTTTTATTATATCGCTTCTCCTTTTAATAGTTTATCATTTTTTTTCTTTTGTTTTTACTTTAAATTATTTTCCCCTATTTGCTCTTTATACTTTTGTATTTTCCCACTAAAAACCATGTATTTTTCTATATACTGATGAAAATTCTATGCACTGTTTTCCAATTCTGTTAATTTTTATGATTGAAGAAGAAAATTTCAAGGATTTCGATTGTCGTAAAATCAAGTAAGGCCTTTTGGAATTCATTGACCATCAAATTATCAGAATCCTCTTATAGATTTCAAACAAACAATTGCACCAAAATTTGTCACAGATGATACAATCTAAATTTTAATAAAATTCGAATTCACATTAATATTATGGATATTTGGTCCTAGCAAATTATAAACTCACCCAAGCCAGTTGAAATTTTGAGAAAAAAAATAGTACCACGGTTTACTTATAGAGAAATAAAATAATGCAAACGAGTTCAAACAAATTCAAATGTAGAATGAAAAATTTTATGAAAATATTAAAAAAATTAAATATTATATTCGACAAATTTTTCTTGCCTACTTTATTTTTTTACTTTTTTATTTTATTTTTTTTTTTAATTTGCAAAGTGTTTTAAAGCTATAGTGGTAGTTTTAAAAGAACGCACTCACAAAACAGTTACAGCTGTAGAATACCCAGAGTCTAACACTGGAACTGTAAAGGGCGAATAAAAAAAAAAATTTAATTTGTTATGTCCAAATGTCCTTCGCATGATAAATTCCTTTATTTCCACTTTCCAAATCCTCTAGTTCGTAATTAACTTGTCCTATTTTACGTAATACTTTGGTCCATATACCTATCGGAGCGAGTTTAGAATTAAAGTTTTCAATTTTAGAGCTTTGCGCGAAATTTCGTCTGATTACATTTTGTCCAATATTAAAGTTCTTTATTCGAGATCGTAAATTATATACATTTGAATTTTTCTCATAAGCTTTCCGAATGTTTTCCCTAATGGAATCCCGTATAATATCGAATATATCCTGTCTCTCCATGTGTAAATCCGTTTCTGTCAAAAGGTTCAGTCTTGCCAATAGTTTATAGTCCTTTCCATGAGATATCATTGTCTGTCCAAAGACAATTTCATAGGGAGATCTGCCTATGGTTTGATGAATACTATCTCTTAAAGCACAATTTATACTACTTATGTACTTATCCCATTCCCGCTGATAGTTTCTAACATAAGAACGCAATGCCTCATTAATACAGCGATTTACACGCTCGCTGGTATTAGCCTGAGGACTATACACAGCAGTTAACGTGTGTTGTACTCCATGCTTAGTCAAAAATTCTTCAAATTCTTTACTGCGGAATTGCGATCCGTTATCCGAAACTAGTATTTCAGGTACTCCTTAGCAGTTAAAAATTTCAGTCCGTAAATATTCAATTATGTCCCTTGAAACAAATTTTCGTAGCGGCTTTAAAAATGTAAATTTTGAAAAATGGTCCAAAACTATAAAAATTCCAATGTGTCCTGCTTTTGTTCGAGGTAAAGGTCCAATTAAATCAACGTAAAGTCTTTGGAAAGGTCTATCGGTCTTCGCCATCTGTCCTAATGGAGGTATCATTATAGTCGTCGGAGTTTTCGAAGTCTTGCACAAGGAACAATTTTGTATATAGTTCTTCACGTCAGTTAGAAGTCTTGGCCAATAAAAGTATCGTCTAATCCGTTCTAGAGTTTTTGTAATTCCACCATGAGAAGAATTCGGTATATCGTGTGCTGAATATAATACATCTTTTCGAAGTTCTGCAGGTACATAAAGTTTCCATGAATCTGATTCGTCTGTTAAACCTAAAGAAAAATCTGTACGTTTGTATATAAACTTGTCAATAATTCTAAAGTCTGGTAAACTTGAATTTGAAAAATCGTCTCGTAATTTGGAATAATCGTCGCTGTAAAATGCATTAGAGTCAAGATCTATTGCCGGAATACTTTCTATGTCAATGCTTTCCACAAAATCTTCGCCTTCATGTACACGAGATAGAGTGCCCGGAACTACATTTTCCTTACCACTTCGGTGGTCTATAGTAAATTTAAAACCGTGAAGTTTTAATGACCACCTAGCCAATCTACCTGAAAGATCTCTTTGAGCCATTAACCACTTCAAGCTGGCATGGTCTGTAATCACCCTAAAATCTTGGCCTTCAATATAAGATCTAAACTTTTTTTTAGCTAAAACAACTGCTAGACATTCAAGTTCCGTAACTGTGTAATTCCGCTGGGCCTTGTTTAATTTCTTTGACATAAAAGCAATAGGTTTTTCTATACCGTCCTCGCCTTCCTGAGCTAAAACTGCACCCACGCCATATGTGCTCGCATCGCACTGTATTATGAATTGCTTGCCGTAGTCGGGGTGTATGAGCAGAGGTGCCCTTGTCAGTCTAGTCTTAAGTTTGTCAAAAGCTTCTTGTGCCTGTTCTGTCCAAACAAATGTTTTCTTCTTCGTCAATAGTTCAGTCAGTGGGAAAGTCATAATTGAATAGTCCTGCATAAAACGTCGGTACCAGCCTGCCATTCCTAAAAACCGTCTTAAATGTTTTATTGATTTTGGTACGGGAAAGTCTTTTATTCCCTAACCTTGTCTTCATCAACTTGCAATGTGCCATTACCCACAACATAACCAAGGTATTTCACCTTTCTTAAAGCGAAACTACTTTTTTGACATTTATAGTTAAACCAGCCTTACGCAGTTGTGATGCAACCTCCATTAAATGTGTCAAGTGTTCGTCGAATGACTGCGAAACTATCAATAAGTCGTCTAAATACACAAAAACGTGAGATTTCAAATTAAACGGAATGACTATGTCCATAAGTCGGCACAATGTTTGCGGTGTATTACACAGTCCAAACAGCATTCTTGTAAATTGATACAGTGGCCGATTAGGAACTGTAAAAGCAGTCTTTGGTCTTGAACTTTCCTCTAATTTAATTTGCCAAAAGGCATCTTTTAAATCAATTTTCGAAATGCAGTAAACTGGAGGAAGTCTTGCAATAATTCCGTCAATGTCGGTATTGGATATGCATCTTTAACTGTCACTGAATTAAGTTTACGACTGTCTACACACATTCTTACTTTCCCAGGTTTGTTCACTACTGTTGGAGAAGACCACGGTGAGCTCGGTGCCTCTTCAATTACTCCAAGTATAAGCATTCTATCTATTTCACCGCTTAATTGTTTCTCAACTGCAGGTGAAATTGGGTAATAACGCTGTTTAATGGGTTTTGTATCACCTGTATCGATCGTATGTTCGATAAGGGTTGTGCAACCCAAACCTTCTGTTTCTGAATTAGGAAACGCTGCAATGATCGCATCCAGTCTTTGTTTTTGAGCGAAAGTAAGTTTAAGTTTATCTGGAACAGTCTCAGTAGATTCTATCTCCCCGATATTTGGTACAGAAATTTTAATTCCAAATGTCGTCCAAAAGTCGAATCCGCAAATCATATCCTGTTGAATAGTCGGTACCACTAAAAATTCAATTAGTTTTGTATGTCCTTGATAGGTTATGTCAAGTGTAACTGTTCCTATAACGTTATGTCTCTGGCCATCTGCTGTTCGTACATTGCATTTACATCTATGAAATTTATTATTTCTCTGAACCAGTATTGCCAAATTACCACCAATTACACTTTTGTTTGCACCACTATCTAAAAGAGCAAAATAAACTGTATCATTAACTTTTAAATTTATGTATGGTCTACTATCAGTGTCTTTGTTTACTATTGATGAAATTACACAAACTCTTAAGGATTTAAGCTTACGATAAATCTCGCGAATTTTTTTGGAAGATCTATTAAACTTTTTACTACCAAAAATTCTAGCACGTACCCTCTCGTATTCCTTTAAGCGAACGTGATACGGTCTCATTAAAGGATGTATTATTTCCTTAGGCTTATCCGAGTCGTTGTCTATATCATATATGCATGTTGTTTTTGTAATATCCTGTAAATTATTTTTGGATGTCCGTACTAATTGCGACGAACATCCCTCGGTCCGTTTCCCTGATTCGACCTACTGCACTTTGGACATGTTGGTTTGTAAGTGTCCTTAACACCACATCCGTAACAAAACACACGTTTTGGGCCCAAACAGTCAAAATACAAATGACCCATTTTATCACAATTCCAACATTTTAAATTTTGTTGTATTGAACAAACTTCAGTATCAATGTTCGTCAAAACTAAATTTTCCTCATCCACGTCCTGTACGTTCAATTCTGATATGCGTCCTTTTGCTGTGCTACGAGATTCCATCGTGTGAAGATCCTTCATGAACTTTTCATGTTTTCTTACTTCTCGTCGTAGTTGAGAAACACTGGTTATATTTATATGCAACAGTTCGTGACGAATTTCACTTTTTAAATTACGAAGTATTGTCTCACATAAATCTATATCTGATACCGGAATTTTCAATTTATCAGTCATGGCTGAAATAATGTCTAAATATTCATCAAAATTTTCGTTATGTCTTTGTTTTCGTCGGCGTATGTCGTCGAGTATGTCAAAATCACTGTAGTCTACTTTGTATTGTTTCCGTAATGCGTTAGTAAATGAAATCCAGTCGATATCGTCATGTTGTCTATGATATCGCCAAAACCATGTCAATGCCTTACCGTCAAACAGACTGTGAGCATGTTTGCACAAAAGTTCAAAATCTCCCCTTAAGTTGTTGGTAGTTAAAATATTGACACGATAAATAAATTCGTCAACTGTCATGTCATTGTCATGTCCACTAAACTTTAATCGCCAATTTCGAATAATATTTAATACTTTTTCGGCAAAGAAAGGTTCTTGTGACGTATTGGAGTTTGATCTGGGGCTTGGTAAATATTGATTAGTAGAACTACTTGCAGTAATATTAGGTATATTTAAATTATCAGATACAACAGTATGATTCCGAACGTTTGTATCTGTTGCAATATTCAAATTCTGTGTCATTGATCGAATTTCGTTAGTAATTAGGCTAGTTATTTCACCGCGAAAATTATTAAGAGAATCGGTAACAATCTGTTTGATAAAACTAGTATCATTTCGTCCACTTCCCTGTGAGTTAGAAGTTTGTCCTCTAGTCCTTACTTTAGATCGTGCCCCTTGAGTCGATTGTATTGGATTCTCATTATCTAAGCTTATGTTAAAACTCACATTTGTCGGTTCATCTATTGATAACAAATTTTCCTGACTTCTTGTCAAAACCATTTTTATAGATTATTTTTCATACGTATAATAACAAAAAAATTATTAAAACTAAATATAAACTTGAAGAATATATGATAAACAATTAAATGAAATTCCACTACTTCAATTAGGTACAATAAGAAAGGCAAATTAAACAAAAATAAATTAAATTCTGCATCCAGGAAAAGAGAAAAAGAAAGAAAAAAAATAAGAGATGGTAATAAATTCCGAATGAGCATACAATTGACACCTAAAACATCAATAGCATAAATCTCAAATGCAAAATTTAAAACAATTAGTTAGAATTATAGAAAATATTCGACATTCTTATGAGAGTAGATATCCAATAATTAAATATAGATACAAAAATCTCAATCATAATCAGGAACGAAAACAAAATTTTGAAGATTACACCAAAATAATTTTAAATGCCAGTCATCATGAGCAGAATCTAGAGAAACCCCAAGAAAAAAATCTCAAATGAAAAAACATGACATTAAAAGAAAGGTAGTTTATAATAAAACAATTGGTTTAGAATTCCTTAAGATTAGAACTCTAAAATCCAAATTGATCTTAAAAAATAAAAAAATTTAAGTTAGATAAAGAAAGACAAAAAAATAACAATCGAAACCACGGTATGTTTTGAAGCATGAGCTAGATGAATAAAGATACAATTTTTAAATCCAGTTAACGAAACCGAATCAATTAGCTGTGCCCCACGTTGGGCGCCAAATATTTATGTAACGACTCTTCACTTTAAGCTCTGTCTGTCAGAGTACTTTGCTACCTATAGTACCGGTCGTGCTCATGGAAAATGGGGTGATGATCTTGTTCCCTTCTAAACAAAGCAGAATCTGTTACAGAATAATATTAAATTTTAGGTAGCTAAAACCATAATCTCGATTGCCCAAAAGAAAAATAAAACAAAAAAAAAATGAATAAATAACAGTGAAGGTAAAGGACAAATAAATGAAAATTATATGAATGCAAAACTTTAATATAGAAGAGGTATGTGATGTTACGACCCCTTTCTTAACCCACCCATGACCATTGCTATCTATCAAAAATAATGTATTAGATAGCCCACTATTTATCCTTACTTATTTACCTAACTGTTTCGTGAAATATTAAAATATGAAGTTAAAATTTCATTATGAAATTAAACGAAAACAATATTTATTTATATATACAAAAAAATAACATTACTAAATTATTAATATTTTGAAACACAAAAAAATATAGTTAAATTTTCTATACATTAAGTTATTTTAAGTAAAAATTAATTAATTATATATGGTGTATTTATTTTTGGAACTGATTCAAAATTAGGTACAAAAATTATGATGTGAGAAACTTTAATATATGAAATTAAATCATATAAAGAAAGATAATTGTTTCGAATACAAAAACTTATAAAAAAAATAATAATTTACTAAATGTTAATTACCAAATTGAGCAATTTTAACAATAAAAAAAAGAAAACCAACTCACTGTTTGAAATGGTCCATCGATGACGCCAGGCCTGAAGTCAGTTGTAGACGGAGTTTCCTTTTGTTTTCTTCTGTTATTATATCAGAAAATAATAATTCACTCCCTTACCTAGATTCGGTGGTCAAAAGATATGGAAACTTATTAAAACTAGATTGGTGCCAAAAACCTACTTCATCGGGTAGATTAATTAACTTTTATTCAAAACACCCAAGGCGAATTATAACAAATACAGCGACCAATTTTATCCGTAGAGTCTTAGATATTAGTGATGATATTTTTCACAAACAAAACACACACAAAATTATTAACACATTGATGAAAAATGAGTTTCCACGCAAAACCATTACCGATTTGATTAAACATGTTAGATCTACGAAAACTACACAAATTGTAAAGGAAAAGCCACAGAAAATATACAAACCACTAACTTACATACCTGGCCTCTCAGAAAGAATCCGAAACACCGACATATATGACAAGAATAAATATGAACTGGCAATGAAAACACACAACTCTGTTAATAAATTGTTCAGCCAAACAAAAGACAAATTACCAAATGGTGATAAATCAAACGTAATTTACAAAATAGATTGTAATGGAGACGGGGCCAACGTATGTAACAAATCATATGTTGGTACCACAAAGACAAAATTAAAAAACAGAATATCATCACATAAATCTGACCATAAAGCTGTTGATAAACCATTAGAACAAAAAACGGCACTCGCGGCCCACTGTACAATCACAGGTCATAAACCAGATTTTGATAACGTCACAATTTTACAAGGAGAAAATAATTACAAGAAGAGATTTACATTGGAACTTCTCCACATTATCGATGTCCCTTTTAAAAAACGTCTCAATTATAAGTCGGATATTGAGAACTGTTGTGCTCGTCTATATCGACATACGATTAACAAACACAAACGACCAGAAACAATTAGTTGACAAATACTCTCCGAAAAGTAAAGTAGTCCTCAACTCAACGTTTGAGTTTTTTAAAACGTAAAGTATGTAACATTGTTATTAGTTTTTACTTGTTATTGTGTAATTTTAAAAATTGTTAATTTCTTGTTTAGATCCTTGATAATGGTTGACGATGTCAACCGAAATATTGGAAAAAAAGAATAATAAATAAATTAATTAAAAATATAAACAAATTGTTTTTAATTTGAATTTATTAGAAGACCTTAAGCCAAACTATAAATTCATCACAAAAGTACTACACAGGTCGACAATACAAAACCTCCTACATTATATCATAATTTCACTCAATTATATTGTATTTTATTTATTTGTTTCAGTTCAAAAAAGTAATATTAATATGTGTGTGAATGTGTGTATGTTAATTGGGTTTAATAATATATGTATATCATAGTTAAGTCGTAGAAAAATAATTAATTAAAAAAAAATTTTTAATTTTAAAATTAAATATTCCAAAAAAAAAAATAATCCATTGATAACCAATTTTTTTACATTTATATTGTTCTTAACTAATTTTTTTTTTCTTGTTACCGTTATTGTCACTATAATATTTTTATTATATCGCTTCTCCTTTTAATAGTTTATCATTTTTTTTCTTTTGTTTTTACTTTAAATTATTTTCCCCTATTTGCTCTTTATACTTTTGTATTTTCCCACTAAAAAAACCATGTATTTTTCTATATACTGATGAAAATTCTATGCACTGTTTTCCAATTCTGTTAATTTTTATGATTGAAGAAGAAAATTTCAAGGATTTCGATTGTCGTAAAATCAAGTAAGGCCTTTTGGAATTCATTGACCATCAAATTTTCAGAATCCTCTTATAGATTTCAAACAAACAATTGCACCAAAATTTGTCACAGATGATATAATCTAAATTTTAATAAAATTCGAATTCACATTAATATGATGGATATTTGGTCCTTGCAAATTATAAACTCACCCAAGCCAGTTGAAATTTTGAGAAAAAAATAGTACCACGGTTTATTTATAGAGAAATAAAATAATGCAAACGAGTTCAAACAAATTCAAATGTAGAATGAAAAATTTTATGAAAATATTAAAAAAATTAAATATTATATTTGACAAATTTTTCTTGCCTACTTTATTTTTTTACTTTTTTATTTTATTTTTTTTTTAATTTGCAAAGTGTTTTAAAGCTATAGTGGTAGTTTTAAAAGAACGCATTCACAATACATTAATAATAATAATAATTAATAATAATAATAATTAATAATGATAATAATTAATAATAATAACTAATAATAATAATAATTAATAATAATAATAATAATAGTAATTAATAATAATAATTTAATAATTAATAACACATATTTTCAGTTCAATTTTAATTAAATAAATAAATTAAATGATAGTCAAATAAATTAAATAATAGTAAAATAAAAAAAAAATAAATGAAATAAATAAATAAATAAAAAAAATTTAAATTAAAAAAAAGTTACAAAAAATTAATTAATTATATTTTCAATGCAATTCTTTTCTGGGCGTAATTCGTTCTGTCTTTTGCAGTCTGGAACCACCTAAGACTGCAATTGCTGAAAATTTTTTCATCCAAACTAAATTTCCTGTTGAATGCTCCTCTAATAACTGATGTGATTGTCATTGTTAGCAAACATTTTTTTTCACATGTTCCTTTCCAGGAATATTTCATCGCGACTTCATCACAGAAAATTTTTTTCCATACTCCACGAAGGAACTTGGTAGGATCTGAGGGGCAGCAGCTATATACTTCGTTCTCCTTAAAATAAAATAAAACATTAAATAATTTAATAAATTATAAATAAAATAATAGATAAAATAATAAATAATAATAAATAAATAATAAAAACAACTTACCAGCTTGATGCACAAATCCGGTGAGCTTTGTAATTTTAACTCAAACTCCTCCAACTTAACTACCGTTTGGAAGGGTTCCTTTGGTAACAAAGAGTCCATTTTGGAATGTTGCACATTTTTTCGCTGTGATGTAACCTCGGTCAAAAGCCTTGTGTGCATTGCCGAGTTTTCCTCCTCCAAGGCTTTTATCGTTCCTTCAGTTCTAAAAAAATTTGTAAATTACCTTCATTTGTTGCCATAACTTTATCCATCTTGTTGTTCATCTCCGTTACACAGCTTAAAATATTCTGTAATATATCTAAAGAAAAACAATGTTTTAATATTATTGAATTGAAAAGTTATGATTTTTATTTTTACCGGTGGATGGAGGTATGCTAGATCCCAGTAAATTATATGTGGGTTGTTCTTCAAGGCCCTCTGTGTTGTTTACAAATAAAGCATTATAATGGCTCATTTTGATCGCTGTGTATGATAGGAATAAATACGATTTCAGAAGGGCTTTTTAGGCATATAAGTTTTGAGTTGATTTGTGGAATACTGTGTTTTGAGGTTTCTTGTTTAATTATAAGTTTTTTGGTGTATTTTATGTTGAGCAAGCTAGAAAACATAGGCAAATCAAAAAAGTTGTCTAATTGCAAGATTTCATTACTATTAATAAAAACATTGTTATTTTCGTTTAAAAAAAAATTCACTAGAAAACTTTTGATCCAGCTGTATAGAAATTATCAGGCTCATTTTACGACAAAAATATATTATAATATAGGGAGCCCTTAGTGGAAACCACCTCATGATTTGATGTATTTTTGTTAATTACGTTAATGCTATGTTCTACAAGACGATTGTATATTTGTGTAACTACTTGATTTCCTTTCCGAACTGACTGCTTAACTTTAAACAAAAAGCTTTCAAATTTATAAGAGCTTATTGATTCAAGGCTGCTTTTGAAAAATAAAACTTCGTCTGTAAGGTGAATTAAACAGTGAAAATTGTACTTTAACAGCGTTGGATCATAAAGATCGGGAATTTGTTTCACAAAACTAATAAGAAGTTGTTTTGCGCAATACTCCTCTGATAATAGAATTCTAATTGCAATACTTAGTTCTAGAAAATGGCTGTAATGGCTCGGTGTTAAAATTCCTTTAAGCACTACTGGCCCAGTGTATAAAAGAAATTGCCTAAAGTCTGTGGTTTTCCATCTGTCAATGTCTTTAATACTTCTGGGCTTCTTACTAAATTCTTTGCAGATGCTAGGTCGAGTAAAATGATTTCAGCTTTATCTAAACAGTAATCTTTGCGACGTAATTTAATCCAATATTTTAATAGACTTTTCATGACATCAAGGCATACTATATGCATGTAATCTAAAGCAAATTGATTTACTATATTGATCGGCAATTCTTCAATTTTCATGGAGTGTGAAACATTATGATGTTTTGAATGTATTCTATTTCTAAAATGTTCATCTGATCTCAGCAAATTATCAGAATATCGGTATATAATTCTCTTTTCAAAATGTTCACCAGATTGCTGACACTTTATACAAGCGCAATAGCCACTGTGATTTTTCACTCCAAGCACAAAAGCGCGTGCTGGGGCATCACATATTATAGAACGAACACCAATGTTATGTTTTGGTTTTATATACAAATCCCTCTGCAATTAATAGTTTTAGCTCTGAAACAAACGGACCTAAGTATTCGTTTACGTCACTTGGTTTATTATTACCTACAAAAACCCCTGACACTAAAACATTTGGAAAGCCATTCACATTTATCAAAATGGGCCATGTCTGCGTGTTTGAACTTTTAAATAATGGCAGCCCATCAATATTAATATTAATATTCATGTCATTATGATCTATTGCATTATGTGCGCAGAAATCTGTTAATGCATCTTTTATGCCATAGTGCACATAATCACCGCCTGCGATTGGAAAGCAATTTATTTCTCTTGGTGTTTTTGTTAGAGCTCTACAATCTTTCGGCAGTTCTGGTATTACACCATGCAATATATTTAATAAAGAATTAACTGCATTATTACTAATATTAAAAATTACAGCCCATTCTGCTAATCTTTGGCGTAAACAACACGCGTTGTCAACATTTTCCTCAAATGCACTTTCCAAATTTTTATTTACACATTCACTTTCTAAAATAGGTTCACATTGAATATTTTCTTCAACAACACTATTATTTTTATTAATATTTGATATTACAATTGATTCACTTAATTTCTTTGAACGAAGCGCACTTATTATTAATTTGCTTTCTTTATAACTTGCTCGTTTCATTATATTTATTTATTATTTTATTTTTTATTTATTATCAAAATACTTTAAAATTCTTTAACTATGGTCTTACATAAAATTTTCACAACTGAACCAATTTGTTTAATTTCTTTAACTTCTAAGTATAACAAATGTTCTGCTTAGCAAGAATTTACCGTTATTTGTCAGCAGAGAATGCAGAAATCACTCACAAAAAACTCATAAAACCGATCATTTATGAGCTCAAAAACATACGCGCAGAAAAAACTCGTAAAAGACTCACAAAATCGTTAATTTATGAGCTTAGAAATACACGCGCAGAAAACACTAGTAAAAGACTCATAAAATCAATAAGTTATGAGCTTTCAAATATACGTGCAGAAATACCTCGTAAAAAACTCATAAAGTCGATCATTTATGAGCTGATCATTTATGAGCTGTGCGCAGGAAACACTCATAAAATAGATCATATATGAGCTCATATATAAGAGCGCTCTGACAATGGTATGCTGGGATGTAATTCAATCATGTAACTGAAAATGCAAATGTCAAGAAATACATACAAAATACTCACCACGACAGACATAGAAAAAACAACAGCTGTTTTTATCATTTTATACTGAAAAACTTTAATTGCTTCTTTAAAAATATTGCTTCTACCACAGTTGCTCAGGGTGGTGTGTGTATTTATCTTAATAATATATTTTGCGAATAAATATTGCATCTCAGTACCAAGCCGTGGCTATAAAAATTAAGTTCCCAATTCAATTTATTATTTACTCAATATATCTTCCTGGATCTGAAAATATTTCCAAATATGATATAACTAATTTAACTTCACAATTCGATCTTCCTTATCTCTTTTTAGGAGATCTTAACTCGCATAACTATATTTGGGGATCCAGTAAAATGGATTCAAGAGGAAAAGTAATTGAAGAATTTATAAACGACAATAACCTTAATATTTTAAATAATATAAATTGTGCCACTCATTTCAGTTTTGCATATAAATCTTTTAGTAACATAGACTTAAGCCTAATCTGCCCCAACATTCAACACTATTTTGATTGGAGTATTAGTGACGATTTACATAGTAGCGACCATTTCCCAATTATGATTAATATAAACGCTTTCTCACCGAACTACGAACGAAGACCCTGTTGGAACATGAAACGAGCAAAATGGGAAAAATTCAATTGTAATTTCACAAAACCCTTAACTACCTTTAAGATATAAATGAAACTGAAAATTAAATTTCGAAAACCATTTTAAATTCAGCCCATGAAATAATACCAATAAAACGTCAATTTGCAATAGAAAAGAAGTCTCTTGGTGGAATGAAAATATTAAATTTCTTATAAAGGAAAGAAGGAGATTACTAAAACAGTTTAAGAGAAATTTAAGTCCTGAAAATTTGGCAAAATTCCTCAAAGCTAAATCTAGGGCTCATAAAGCTATTAGATAAAGAAGGAAAAAGTTGTGGATAGATTTCTGTGACACAATAAATTTACGAACTCCATCCTCAGAGGTATATAAAAAATCAAATCATTAAATGGACCCTCGAACTTCCACCATATTACAGCACTAAAAGGTAACAATACGATATTAACAGATAGTAATGATATTGCTAATTTATTAGCATTTAGTTTTGCACAAAATTCTGCCTCTTCTAACTATTCAACCAAATTTTGTTTATATGCCACCTCTACCAACTTTTCTATTGATTCATCAAACAATAACGAGTCATGTCACGGTACATCACTGGACCACATAATATTAGATATGAAATGTTAAAAAACTTAGATGCAAAGGCAACAAAATACGTTTTAGCTTTCTATAACAATATTTGGACAAAACAAGTTTTTCCAAAAAAGTGGAAAAATGCTTTAGTCATCCCAATCTTAAAACCAGGAAAAGATGGTACTAATAAAAATAATTACAAACCAATATCGCCCACTAACTGTCCTTTTAAACTTTTAGAAAGAATGATAAATAAAAGATTAAATATCAATCAATCCGGTTTCAGGAAAAATAGAGGAACAATAGAAAATTTAGCAATACTTCATTCTGATATTATGGAAAGTTTCTCGTCAAAAAATTACTTAATAGCAGTGTTTTTCGACATTCGGAAAGCATATGATTTTGTCTGGAAACAGCTTATTTTCAAAAAACTAAATTTGGCTGGAATACGTGGAAATATGGCTGCCTTTATATTTAATTTTTACATGAGAGACAATTTTGTTGTATGGTTGGAAACACAACCTCAAATTACTATTCCTTTGAAAACGGCGTCCCTCAGGGTTCAGTATTAAGGGCAATATACACTAATCAAATTCCCATCCAGCATTATGATGGTATTGGTGAAAAATTGTTAGTATGTGTGACACCGACGATGCTGGATGGAAAATCAAAAATTTTAGATTTTTGGCATACTGGATGAGAGATTTTGATGAATATATTGTATTTTCTCATGCTGTACACGTCGTACAGAAAATGTATATGCTTACGTCAAGCACACGTACACGATGCTTGATGTCAAGCGGTTGACAAGTGTATAGTGGCCTTTAAGTGTCACCCTATTCCTTTTAGCCATAGATGATATTTTGAACAACTGTCAAAATAACGTAAAGGCACTGCTTTATGCTGACGATCTTGTCATATAATGCGCTGGTAAAAAAGTTTCAGCCATAGCTAATAAAATCCAAAAAACAATTCTAAAACTAGAAAGTTGGAGTGACAACAGCGGCTTTCAATTTCATAATGAAAAAACTGTAGCAATAAAATTTTCGAGACGCTTAAAAACTCCCAACAATCCGATATTAAAACTTTCTGGAAAAAATATAAATTTTGTAAAAGAACAAAAATTTTTAGGAGTTACTTTTGACAAAAAAATAATATTCAAGACCCACATACACAATATAAAGGCCAAGGCTTACTCAAAACTAAACATCATTAAAATGCTTAGATGGTCTCAATTTGGTTCTGACTCAAAAACTTTCCTCAAAATTTTATCTTCTGTTGTACTTCCAACTATAGATTATGCATCGATTATATATTCGTCTGCTAACAAAACAAACCTGAGGATTTTGGAACCAATCTTAAATACTGGAATAAAACTTTCGATCGGGGCTTTTAAAACCAGCCCAGCTAGTAGTATGCAAATTCTATCCTCATGTCCACCTCTAGATATAAGAAGACTTAAATACCTACTTACCACCCTTTATACCCATATATTACTAATATGACAAAAATTAACCTGCTTCAATCAAAAAACCCAAAAAATTACCCTTTCTATGTAAAAGCGGTTCAAGAATTTAGTAAAATTATTTTAAAATATAATATCATGACGGATATTATAGAGAATAGAATATTACCTCATACTGCACCTTGGTGCTAATCTGATATAAATATAGATTTTTCACTTGCATACTGCAATAAACGAGATATGATTCCTACGGATATACAACAGAAATACTATGACTTAATTAATACACAATATTCAAATCATCTCTACCTTTTCACTGATGGTTCTGTAAAGAACGAGAAATCCGGTTTCGCAGTTTTTGGTGAGAATCTTGTCATAACTAAACGCATTCACAACTACTTCTCTATATACACAAGTGAATTACTGGCAATCAAAACCTACGATGAAATCCTTGGAAATTTTGAACAGAAAACTCTCATTATATCCGATAGTAAAAGTGCATTACAAGGATTACAGGAGCCATTTAGTAATAACATAACTATAAATCAGATAAAACAATCTATTTCAAATCTGTGTAACAATAAAATAAGCTTTTTGTGGATTCCAAGCCATTTAAATATATATGGAAATGAAAGAGCAGATGCTCCTGCTAAAAATTCTTTAGAAGAAATAATTTTTGTAGATTGCAAATATCAATTCTCAGACTATAAACAGTGGATTTGTAAATATATATCAGATCTATGGAACGATTCGTAGCAAAATAATAATCAAACTAAATTATATAAGATTCAGAAAAATATCATATACCAATTTTAAACCCCCGTATTAACTAAAAAAGATTTTATTAAACTAAACCAGCTACGTCCAAGCCATATGCTTATTGATCAAGCTTTTACAAAAGAGCTTTTGTGCTTTCACACCGACTATAGCTACGCGTCATCATCATGATTCTATCAGCCAATCAGATCGCGGCAAACAATGCTTGCTTTCTCACTTAGCTAAGAAAACAATGAATAGTTGATATTGTAACTTCATGCAAGTAAGACTACGCTACGCATTAATCAGAATGAACACTCAAAAAAATATATTTTATAAATCATGGGAACAAAATTTTCTATTTGCTGAAAATTTAAACGGCGAACCGATACATGGTTTGCGTAATCATAAATTGAATATTGAAAAGCATGATAATATATGCCAGAAAAAATTTTTAAATAATAATTCTGAAGACCGAAATTAGTAAATTATCTAAAATTGAAATTTCAACAGAAAAATATCCCAATATGTCAGCTCCAATATGATACAAATTTAAAAGAAAAAATTTTTGTTGTTGTTGCGCTAGGCTTAGCAAAACGATGCAGACCTTTTGGGGATGGGATTTTTTTTCAAAGATCTCTCAAAAGAAGTGCTTCAATGTTTTGGCGATAAAGCGAAGGAAATATCTAAAATTGATGACTGTTCCTTTGTCCCAGCAGACTGTTGCACGCCGAACCGAAAAAATTGGGTCCTATATTTACAATTTGACAAAACAAAGGTTGCTTAACTGTAAATATTTTTCGATTAGTTTGGATGAGAGCACAGACATAAGTAATATGTGTCAACTAATCATATGTGCAAAATCAGTAAACGAGCATCTCCAAATATTTGAAGAAATTCTTTCAGTGGTAACCTTTCATGGTCATGTCAGAGGGGAGACGTTGTACGATGCAGTTAAAAGCTACGTCCTGAATTTATTTGACCAAAATAAATTAAGCGCGATTTGCACCGACGGAGTTAAGGTTATGGTTGGTAAAAATAAAGGTTTGGTGGGATTCCTTAATAGAATGGCATAAACGTTCTTCTTTCCATTGCATAATTCATCAACAATCGCTTTTTTCGAAAGAATTGGGTATGAATTATGCAATGGAAATTGCGGTCAAAATAATAAATAGAAACAAGTAAGAGTGTTAAATTCGGCTGTGCCGAATCTTTGATACCCTCCACCTCGGTTTGAGTATTGATAATAAATGTAAACAAAATATTGGAAAAAGTAAACAATTTGTTAAACATAATACCAAATTAATTCAGCAAATTCTTTGGGTAGGTTTTCGTCTTTTCTATTATTTCGGATTTATTTCGGTGTTTGCTTTTTGGTCGTCGTGGTTGCTGATCGGCATGCATTTAGGTTATATACCTATATGCATGCGTTTCCGGTTACATGACATAACTTCTCGTTTAATTTAGTTGTTGCTAATTAAATAGCTCGCCCTAACCTCCATTGCAAACGTAATGGTTGTGTAGGGTGGCTATATGCATTAAATCGTGCTAATTGGAGATGGCTGTATAGTTTCTTTTAACTGGCCAAATATTTCTTCATTGCGGCCATGTAGGTCGGATGGAGTAACAAAATAATAACAAAAAAAAAAGCTCTCTCAACTTTTTTATTAAAATATTGCCATATTTGGTAAACATAGAGAATAAATTTATAATAATAAATAATTAAATTAGGGATGCCAAACGCAAATGTCCCAAACATTTTAAATAAAATAATTTGTTATCTTTATTTTCTGGAAAACTTCAAATTTTCATCCAAAAAAAATTATGAAAATTTATATATAAATAACATTCTCATCAAATTGCGTTTATTTATGTAACAATTTTTATGTCCGCAATTCTTAAGTATCATTTGAGGTTTTCTAAAATTCATTGAATTTTAATTAATGTTTTCTGTAGTGCGATTCTGTAAATTTCAACGATCCGACAATCGCAAAATATATCGACAGCTATTGTTCTTTGCACTAAGGATTAAGTGATTCACTAAGTACATACATCTTAACGACAGTCGACCAATCTATTTTTCTATTTATTTAAATTGTAAATGAGTGGCATCTCTGTCAAAATAAGCGAAAAACACAAAGAAGAATAGAAAAAAAACAAATTACTTCGTGTTTGACAGGATGATTTTATCTTTATGTTTAATATCTTTATTTTTTTACTAATATTTTCTGTTTATTTATTTGAAAATGAAATAATGAATTGAATATGCTATTTAATTTTTTTATTTATATAAAAACGTTTTCGACAGCTGTACGAGCTTGTGTGTGGACGTTCATCGTTCTGTGTCTGTTTGTTGCGGATATATACGCATCAGTGTCGCCTGAGAGGCGAGGTTTAGTATTAAAGGTAGTTATTCTTTGCGCGATCTCATTTAATTTTTTGAGCTATTTTTAGTTCTAACTAAGATTTTGATCGCTTTCTTTTTAATTTTTTGAGATGTGTGCTTCTGAATCACAAATACAAGAATGGCTGGAAGAGCTGTATCTAAATGACAGCGAAAATGAGGACAATTTGGAAGAGGATTTTGATTCAAATGATAGCCAACCTGACCCAAATTACATTGTTGAATCTGAAGATGATATGGACAATATAGCCGTAGGCAATCAACATTCTACTTTGATGTCTGGTTCAGCCAGCTGCAACTGCTGGTACATCGCAAAGAGATAAACAGACCTGCAAAGCATTGGTAATCAACCCTTCTACACCTATTGTAAGAGGTAAGAACAATTTTATTTGGTCGTCTGCACCGTCTACCGCAAAAAGAAGCTCCAATAAAACTCCAGCTAGGAACATTGTTCATATTATGCCAGGATCAAAAGAAGCAGGTAAACATATTATAACACCTCTGAAGTGTTTTGAAAAATTTTTCACATCAAATATGATTGATGAAATACTTCTTCGCACTAATGAAGGCATTGAGGTCAAGGCGAGTAAATATAAAAAACAAAATACTACTACCTCCGTGACTAGAAAAGAAGAACTGCATGCTCTTCTTGGACTTCTTATCTTGAGTGGTGCGTTAAAAAATAACCACTTGTCATGTAAGGAACTTTTTGATCCTACGTTTTGTGGATCTCAAAACATAGCAACAATGAGTATGGAACGCTTCGAATTTCTCATAAATTGTCTTCATTTTGATGATCGTAGCACTCGGGAAGACAGAAAAAAAAACGATAAATTTGCTCCAATCCGAAATATTTGGGAAATATTTATGAAGCAGTGTAGAGATCTTTTTAAACTTGGCTCATATGTGACTATAGACGAGCAGCTACTTGCATTTAGAGGAAGATGTCCATTTCGTATGTATATACCTAACAAACCAGCGAAGTATGGGATCAAGATTGTTTTGGTGTGCGATGTCAGAACCAAATATATGTTCGACGCTTCTCCATATTTGGGGAAAACCGCCGATAACCCTGCTGGCGATGTGTTAGGTTCATACTATTGTAAGCTACTTACAAAAACTATACATGGAACAAATCGAAATTTAACGTCAGATAATTGGTTTACATCTATACCATTAGCAGAACAACTGCTTGCTGAGCCATATAAATTAACTTTAATTGGGACTATCAGAAGTAACAAGAGAGAAATTCCAGAAGAATTTAAGCATAATTCATCACGTCGTGTTGGCACATCAATGTTTGGCTTTCATGATAAGCTGACTCTTGTTAGCTACAAACCAAAGTCTCATAAAACTGTTCTCTTAGTTTCTACCATGCACGATGGACCTACCGTTGATTCTGTATCGAAAAAACCAGCAATCATAGAGTCGTACAATGAAACAAAAGGTGCTGTGGACACATATGATCAAATGTGTGGCCACGCTAGTTGCAGCCGCAAAATCAGGCATTGGCCACTTTGTATGTTTTACGGTATGATAAATATGGCTGTGTTGAACAGTTATATTCTCTACGTTTCCAACTGTGAAGTAGATAAAATAAAGCCAAAATCTAGGAAAGATTTTATGAAAGAGTTAAGTAAGGATTTATGCCACGATTGGTGCAATATGCGACTGAAAGAAAGACCTTCCATGAAAAAACGAGTTCGTGAAGCAATCAAAGACTCTTTCCTGCCTTCTGCAGCCCTGTAGGATGATACAGAGCCAGAAATAAAAAAAGGAAAGAGGTCCATCTGTACATTTTGTACATCAAGCAAAAGGCGCATGAGTAGTTATTATTGCGCTAAATGTAATAAATCATACTGCTTAGAGCATAGATCCCCAAATTGCTATAAATGTGATATACGAAAAAAGACTGACTTTATTTTTATGTACAAAGCAAACTGTGCAAAATATTTTAAAAAAATTTTGCTTTTATGAAACCTAGTACAAATACCTATAAGGTTATATATATATTTAAGTTTTTTAACTACAGTTAAAAATATTTTTATTTATTTTTTTAAAATGATCTCTTTGAAAAAAAATTTTAAATGTGTTCCTTTTAATTTAAATGTTCAGTACTAATATATATAAAAATAAATGAATTACCTTTTGAATTCTTATGTTATAATTATACTTTTTATAATAAACTATTTTCTAAATAAAAATTTTTTTTTTAAATGAAAATTTTGTACTTTTTAAAAAGGTAGCCTCACAGGCGAGGTTTAGCATTAACGTGTAAAAAAAAGGATTAGTATTCTAGGGTTAATAAAAGCAAAATATTTTCACTATTTTATGATTTTTATTTATGTATGACGACATTTCAGCCTAAAAATTTACGTTTTTATCTATTGAATAAACAACACAAAAATGGTTGTCGTTTAGATAACAACAGCTGACTTTAACAATAGCGAATATCGTTTAAAAATTTTACTGATAATTTTGCTATTTCCTTTTTTTTTAACTATTCGACTATCGTTAAAAGAAGTTACTGAAAAGCTATTATGCCAATGCCAATATTTTTTTAAATGTAAACATTTTTTAAATGTAAACATATTTGGTGTTTTTTTTGGAATTTCAATTTGTGTTTAACGAATAAAATTTATATATTAAAGATGCAATTGATGTCTTCTAAATTTAAAATTATTATTTCCGACGTTTTGATATGATTTTCTGAAATTCAATTAATATTTTCTAATTTATAATTTGAAATTTTATTTCCAGTTTTTAGAATTGATATTTTCTAAAATTTGAATGGAAAATTTAAAAAGTGCAATTTTGTATTTAAATCGCAATCAGATATTTTGTAGGTAAAACAGAATAATAATTCTATATAACTATGTAAAACTGTTTTGAAAGCAAAAAACTCATTGATGAACTCGGTAACTCTATTTTGTGAAGACAACAAAAAGTTAATATGCCAAACTTAAGTTCATATTTGTAAAAGAATAATGAAAAACGTATGCAATAAAAGACCAGCCCGTGTATACTCTTAACATTGTTCTGTATGATATCTAGTCGAAAATATTGACATTCATGTTAAAATAGAAATAACTATTGCAAAGTTAATTAGAACAAAAATTGTGGCGCCATCTACTGTGGTATAGTCACGCTGAGCAAAATGAAGTGACACTCTGTTAATGCAAAAGAAATGTATTTTCCCCACAACAAAATATTGCAGAATTTTATGTAAATAAAATAATATGCCGATTCATTTCTAACATGCAGTTATTATGGATATACATATATAGAATATACATATGTGTATTATTTGTAATATTTAATATGTGTATGTATGTATATGTAAATATTACACACAAAAAATACAACATCAAACGTTATTTTTGTGTTTTTCACTTTAAATAAATTAATACATAAATTTTTTTTTTTGCTAAATTTACATTGTTTTTTTTTTTTAATAACAACTACGTATTTTAGCGTTATTTGCTTTAGATGCTGGTGAATTTTTACTCCCTTAATATTAACTCGTAGTGTCTGCTTGTCGAAAAAATTTTGGGTCGATTTTAACCCCTTTCCCGTGACCCAATCGATCTGAAACTTCGCAGGCAATGACAGAAATGATCTAATAAATTTTTTTAGTGATGCCAAAACAATGGAAACTTTTAAATTTTTCTACCAGAGTTGATAAAAAAAATGTACAAAGGGTTAGTTTTAATTATATAATTACCACAACGACCACAAAAACAACAAGGCCAGCACGACAACAATACAACATTTAGAATAACAACAAGAACAATATAGAAATATTATATTTTTCGTTTTTTTTTTACTTTTTCAGAGATTTCCCTGGACCTGTTCCACCGATTTTAATGATAAAAATGACGACCCTAGCTATCCTATTGAGGGCGTGATCGTGACAAGAACAACATAGAAAATTATATTTTTTCAAGACTTTTTTAGTTCTTCATTCAAATCTCGGGCCCTAACTTCTCAGGATGTTAATGAATCATTTTTTATATCAACGAGAACCCTAGCTGCCCGATTGATGCCGTCATCGTGATTTCCACAGACGGACAGACGGACATCGCTATATCAACTCCGGTTGTTATAAGGATGACAAATATATATATTTTATGGGGTCCTCTGCACACTGGAGTGGAGGGTATCAAAAAGGAGGTCATAACGCATTGACACACCGTAAATTTAAAGCTTTCCTTCAGGAATTAGAAGCTGATTACGGAGATTTGCTTTTATTTGCCTGGAAAGATTTTTTAATTTAAGGAATGAGGTTCTCGAATTTCTTGAACATAATTCCACTCCAACTGATGACGAGTTTATTTTGGCTCTGAAAAGTAAAGACTTCAATATTGATTTAGGTTTTTTATGCGACGTAACTAGACTGCTCAATGAGCTAAACTTAAATCTACAAGGGAAAAATAAAAATATTTATATGTAAACTAGTTTCAATAGTCGATCATTTTGGAAGAAAATTAAAAATACTTATTGGCAACTTAAAAGAGAAAAACTTTTCCAATTTAGAAAAAACTGCTGAAGTTTTCGCAGAAAATCCAAACACAGACAAAATTAATAGCTAGTTCGAATTATTGAAAGACTGAATGAAAATTATGAAAAAAAGATTCGAAGACTTTAATTCTATTAAAAATATTTTAGATTTCCATAACTTTCTGCTTCCGTAATATAAGTGAACAAAATATAGTAGTACAAGAACTAAAACTTATGAGGGAAGATTTTACAATTCCACTGGCAGAAGGAGAGACATTTTGGAAGCAAATTTGTAATGAAAAGTACCCCAAAATAAAAAATGAGATATATAAATGTTTGGTTCCACGTATAATTGTGAGTCATCATTTTCTTTCCTAAAATTAATTTTAAATAAAAACCGGCACAATTTATCAGATAATCATATTTCAGATCTCTTACGTATAAAATCTTATGATGGAGAAATAAACTTAGATTAAGTTATGAATTTTCAAGAGGATTAAATAAAAGCTTCGTAAATAAAATTTTTTTGGGTGTACTTTTCAACACAATACAATTGTAAGAGCTTTCAAAACATTAAAGTATGTGTATTTGGCCGTAGCTGAACTAAACAGATTAAAAATTGGTCACTGTTTATTTTCCCATCGCCATATTATTGAGAAAACACAACCCCCCTTTGTGATTGCGGTCAAACATTGGATGTTTGCCATATTTTTAATGGATGCAGAATATATCATGAAAAACGATTGAAATATAAAATTAATAATATTGAAGTACTCACAAAAGAACATGAATTTGAAAATGTAAAAAAAGTACTTAACTGAAATTAACCTATAAGATTCGATTTAATTCATAAACAAAAAATTTAATAAAAACCATATATATAAGAACTGTAAAATGGCCTATATAACCTTATTGTGTTGGGGCCCCCAAAAACCAAATAAATAAATAAAATAAAACTTCATTAAATTTCATTATAAATATTTGTTGAACACACAGAAAATATATAAATGGGTTTTTTAATATATAATTTTATAAGAGCCTAAAGGTATGCTAATCAATTTTAGCCAATTCACAATTCAACACAGGGCTTTTGATATACAATTTTTACAAACAAATTTATTAAACACACACACAGCATAGTATAGTTTCAAGTGTTTTATGCATGTGTTAGTAGTAACTTTAAATGATTATTAGTCCAAAAAAATGTATCAGATGGAGCAGATCTGTAAAGATGGTGCACATCTTCAAAGAAATACCTTTCAAAATCGGTTGATAACTAAAAGTGTAGAAGAGGTCACAAGAAATCGCCTTGCCTATTATTATTATAGATGCTTACAGGAAAATAGTATCAGTAATTCCATGCAAACGTCAACCTTAGGTCCAATTTTAAAATTTGAATTCAAATAATTTTTATTGATACCATTTCAAAGAAAAGGGTATGAAAATATGACAATAGTTTGTTAGATGTATTTTTGAATATTTTCATAGCCCATATTTTTCCAGAAGGAAAGGAAAAGTGTAATTAAGTAATTTTGAAAATAAAGACAGTGTCATGTGCCATGTCACATTACAAAATACTACTTTAATTTATTGTTATTATTATTTAATTGTACCCAATTATTAATAACAATAATACTTTATAACTTTTTCTAATGGTAAATATGTTGGTCAGGTCCGTCTGCAAAATTTGGTATATTTTTATGAACAATGAAAAACTTTTACTGTATAATATTGGATTAGAAAGATCATTGAATGTCATGTCTGTCACTATGAAATTAGCCATATTCTATTCCTGCTTACAGTAAGCTTATTTCCATAATATTTTTGTAAACTTATGAATACAATTAAATAGCCTTTTTCAGTTATTTTCATTATTACTTTATAAATTTATTTTTGGCTTTGGTTTATATTTTTTCCTAGATTCTTGCCTATTTTTAGCAAATTGAAAGAATGATTTTGTACTTTTTATGTACTCATCCTCGGCCAATCCAATAGAAATTGCAGCATCTATTAAATTTAAAAAGTTAATGCATGTGTCAATGAATACAACAATATTGTATATATTATATGAAATAATTTACTTCTTATGGCTTTTGCTGCACTCAGGCTGCGCACACTCTTTTTGTCCTCTGTGCCTTTCCAGCATAGCTTTTCCGCCAGTTCGTCCACTAGTAATTTTCGCCAACAGTTTTTGATGAAGTTCGGAGACTTTGCTACCGTTAGCAGCTCTTTTTCCTTTAACAACAAATGAAATATGGGCTTATTTGCTTATGATTATTTTAAGTCACTTTGAGGTAGAGTTTTTTTTTTTAACTTACAAACGAATTCAAAAAGTTCTTGTCTTCTTGTAATTTTTTTTCTAAATTTAAAAAATCGCCCATTACTTTATATGGATTTTCAGGCATCACTAACTTTAATATAGATTTCTCCTTCTTCAGTTCTTTAATTTCATTGCGCAAGGTATTTATCTCTTGCCGCAATGAAGACACCTCATTTGTAAGCCTTATGAACATGGGTTCAATTGTCTTTGAAAATTTTGCCAACATCTCTAAATATAAATAGAAAAAACATTATAAAGTGCCTAGATTAAGTAACTAATGAATATACTACGACGGTCGAACTGGAAAATGAAATTATTTTTAGAATTTTTTTTTAATATTTAGAAGTAGCATAAATGCTACGAGTACCACTAGCATATATGCGCTATATTATTGAACAGCGCTGTATATCATGGAATATTTACCTTCAAACGTCACAGGATGTACATGCACTACATTTTGACCTTCGGAAAAAGAACTGGTGGACACTGTTTGGAGTGTAGTTAAATTTTTGGAGTTTTGGATCACATTGTTGAAATTTATGTTATAGCTTTCCGTCATAATGGATAACTGGAAAAAAATCAAACTCATTATTTTTATTTTTTAAAGCACAGATCTTGGTGATATATTTCCAAGAATGTTCGTAGGTTGCTTGTGAAACTGTTAAGTTTGTTGTTTCCCAAATGTTGAGAAGAGAAGATTCTAATGGATTGTAAAACATTGATCTCAAAATCAAAACTTGCTGACCAATGACTTTACTAACATCATGATTGATGGCACTCGATATATATTATTTCCAGCTTTATAAAGGGTCCGCCAAATAACTTTTTTTTTTTTGAAAATGTTATAAAAAAAAACTACTGAATATTATCTCAAATTTCTTTTTTTATTTAAAAGTACAATCCTTCCGGTTAATAATGGAAAATAATTTCATTCAAATGGCTGCCTCGGCTGGCCATGCAGTAGCCTACACGATCGGTCCAATTTTTAAGCACATTATCGATTGTGTGCAGCTGTATTTCACCAATGGCTTCACGAATATTGTCCTTTAAAGCGTCAATTGTCTCTGGCTTGTTGGCGTAACACTTATCTTTGAGGGCACCCCACAAATAATAGTCCAACGGTGTCAAATCGCAGCTCCGAGCTGGCCAAACGACATAAGCTCTGCGGCTGATAATGCGATCTTCAAACACAGGGCGCAAAACATCGAGTGTAGCTTCGGCTGTATGGCACGTAGCGCCGTCTTTTTGAAACCAAATGTTGCCAATATCCTCCTCTTCAATTTTTGTGAGCAAAAATTCGTTCAACATTTCCCGATAACGATCGCCATTGACTGTAACGGCCACTCCTTGCTCATTTTCGAAGAAAAATAGCCCAATTATGCCTCTGGACCAAAATCCGCACCAAACAGTGACTCGTTTTGGGTGTATCGGCTTTTCAATGTATGCGTGCGGGTTTTCTGTGCCCCAAATGCGACAATTTTGCTTGTTTACATACCCGCCAAGATCAAAATGAGCTTCATCTGAAAAGATGATTTTTTTGGAAAAATTGGCATCTTCTGTAAGTCGATCGCAGGCCCACTTAGCAAAGCGAAAACGCATTGGATGGTCAGTTGGCTTCAACTCCTGAACCAATTGGACTTTGTATGGCGTCATACCAAAATTCGTCTCAATGATGCCTTCGAAATGTTAAATTCTTGAGAACGACGGTGAATTGATGTTGATGGCGCTTCACGCACACTTTCTGCCACAGCAGCAATATTCTCGGGTGTACGCACTGTTTTTGGCTTTTCACGCTTTGGTTTATCGATGAGGATGCCAGTTTCTTTCACTGTTTTCACAAGATAACGAACGGAGCTGACGGTGCTTCTCTTCTTCCAAAATCCGTACGCAATTTTCGCACACATTCTGCAACATTACCATGATTTTCAAAGTAATGTCGCAATATTTCCCAGCGTTGTTCAAGCATATACACAACCATATTCGTTCAGCGGAAGGATAAAACTAATTATCTGTCAAATCAGATATGAGCTAAGTGTTACCACTCACGAAATAAGCACTAGTTAAAAAAAATGTGAGATGGCGGACCCTTTAATAATTGTTTGGGTGGCCTGTTGACAAAAATGTTTTTTTGTTTGCTGTGTTATCTTTGAGTGAGGTGTTGATACTTTGCTCCACCAGTCGGTTATATAGTTGTGCCATATATTATTTTTTTCTTTAAAAGTCTTTTCAATATTCCTAGTTTATTTTTCGAAGGTCCAAATAACACTCAAATTTATAATTCCTAGTTTATTTTCAAATTTAAAGGCGCTAAAAGTTTCGCATGGTTCATAATGTAAACAATCAGAAGCTAGGTGAGTAAGACAATGAAAATTGTAAGCTGAAATAGACTCATAATTATCAGGCCATTACTTCACAAAATTCTTCAATAATGCGTGAGTGCACTTATTGTTTAATTTGGATTGTTCAGTGTCCAATAAAATTCTCATGGCCAAGCTCAGTTACATAAAATGAAAATATCGTTTTTCATCTAAAATTCCTTTTAATATAAACGCGGCCTAACATACAAAAGAATCGTACGAAACTCAGTAACTTTATATCGATCTAACTCATTAACATCCTTTTAAACACAGATCTGCTCGTTTAATTTGGAAATTTTGACCTTTTGGAGCGAACATGGAGTATTTCTTTTTTTTTTTTATCCCAGCAGTCATTAAAGTTTTGATAAAACCTACACAAACCACATGCACATAATGCATGGGAAATAATATTATTAGGTCTATTGGCAAGTCTTCTATGGCCATGTGATTATTTATTTTATGATGATTTTTATCCAAACGTATCCTAAAATGTTCACCAGTTCGTAAAGTGTTATCTTCATACTTGAACAACATACGGTTGATTACATGATCACCTTTTTGATTACATTCGTGGCAAGAACTATAGATAATATATAGAAATATATATATGATTCTTGATATATGTTTTATTATTGAAAATAAAATGTTCGTTCATAATTTTGGTTAATTCTTTAACAAAAGGATGTCATTAACATCTTTTGGCTTACTGTTTGCACTATAAATACCAACAGTATGTACTGAATCGGTACCATTAACATTTTTAAGAATTTGCCAGGAATGTGCTAAAGAACTTTCTTCTTAAATATATTTACGCTGATCCCTGACTCACGCACTGACTGAATGACTGACTGATTCTGTAACGCTGACCAAAATGATACGGTTCTAATTCCTAGGATTGATCTCGCCCCAACCGACACCACATTACCTTTCATATTAAAACGCCGCCAGTTTCCAGTAATTCCTGCATACGCAATTACCATAAACAAGGCTAAAGGCCAGTCATTTGATTCCGTTGGCATTAATTTGGAGACCGCGGTATTTTCACACGGACAACTGTATGTGGCTTTGTCACGATCAAAAGTTGCAAGCCAAGTTAAGATACGTATTCAATCGAACCCACAGCAAGGAAAACTATTAACTGACCAACGATATTTCACACAAACTATAGTTTTTCAAGAGATTTTAAGTTGAAAAACTTTTTTGCCAAATATTTCTTATCTGTTTTGATACTTATGTATACAATTTTTACAAACACAATTTTTTTTCATATGTACATATGTAACAATATAATTTTCAATTTACTACTATAATTAAAGGAATTTAATTTATTATAAATTTTTCGTGTATTTAAATTTAAACTGTTTTATTCATAATTTTTAAACGGGCGCCTAGGCGCCACAACTAGTTTATAAATGTTGTGCATGATAAGAAATCGTTAAGACAATCTTTCAGCCCATAATGTACATAAATTCCACCTTTTATTGCAACTATCGGTGCATCGCGCGCTGTTTCTTTTAACGTCCTTGCATCTTTTGGTAAAAAAGGAAAAGATTTTATTAAAATCTTCAGAAAATCATTTACAGCACTATTTGATATGGCATGTTTAATAGCCCAAACAGCAGTATTTCTCTTAATATCCATATCAATTATAGGATCAGACTCCACATTAAGAACTTAACATTACGTTTTCACCCATGTTAAAATTTTCATCACTGGAATAAGAACCAATCTGACTGGAGCTAGCTGGAATTTCACATGAATCGTCTTTCCTATATTTTTTAAAATTTAGGAACAATTTCTTTCGATTCCTTACGAACACTTTGTTTTAATTTATATGGCATATTAAATATTTTAAGAATATAGATTTATACTCGTATACTAATATAATTCCTTTTTTTAATACCAACTATATTAATACAAGCTACATATATCAAGAATCATATATAATATAATCATATATAATATTATATATGATTCTTGGTTTTGATTGGGATTTTTTTCGTGACGTCTTCGGTGAGAATCAAATTAGGTCCACATACGAAACGATTGACCACAAATATCACAAAAAGAAGGGTTTTCTCCGGTATAATGACGGGAGTGAACATTTAAATCGGTTGAAGTTGGAAATTTTTTACCACATTCTTAACATTCAAATTGATAGCCTTTTGTATGTCTTATCAGGTGGACGGTATAGTTTCCAACCTTCATCAATCCCTTTTTACATATGGGACATGTGTAAGGCATAGACCCATCATGTGAGGATTTATGTATTTTATATTGATCGGGACCGTTAAAAACTTGCTCGCAATATTCACATTTAAAGGGTCCCATAGATTCCTTTAGAAAGAGAAGTTCAGTGTGTAAGGTTATAAAGATATTATAAGTTACTCCCAACACTACGAAAACTAAGGAAATCCTTAATCTGAGTGGGGGACAACTTAGTAGGGTAATTGGCATCCTCACTGGACACTCTGAGCTGAGGGCTCACCTATACCGTATAGGACAGGTGGAATCGCCCATTTTTATAGCTTGCGGAGAGGATGACGAAACCCTAGAACACTACCTCTGTTACTGTCCTGCATTTGCGAGAACAAGGGTCAGATATCTATGCAACGACATCTTACCAGGCCTGACGGCTCCTAGGGGGATAAGCTAAAAAAAAACTCAGGAAATTTGCTGATGAAACCGAACGTAGAGATGTAGAGCGCACAACAAGCCGACCTACTGGCTTAGGAGTATATCCGGACACAACGGTTATGAGCTATGTGTATACATAGCTCCTCTTATCAACCTAACCTAACCTATACTGCATAACTTTTTTATTTGTTCACTGTATTATTCACTGTATTTTATTATTATTATTTAGATATTTATTATAATTAAAATTACAATAAATCTTAAGTCTAAAGCACTAGCAACTTAGGCTATCGGCTTATGATTATTAAAAAAAAATGATATTTTGATAAGTTTAAATTACTTAAAAGTATGTTAAATTTCTTTTTGTAAATGAAGGTATTGTAAGAATTCATATGTTTTATTTATATTATCCATTGACGGACATTTAAGTAGGTCTATGATATTGGCTGTTTTGCATATTCTTAAACGGATGATGTGAAGGTTCAGGCATTCTGATAGAAGGTGAGTTATGGTTAAAGTTGCGCTATTACAGTAAGAGCATAATGGTGGAGGTTCTTTAGAGATCAAATATTGGTGCGTAAGTCTGCTATGTGTCAAGCGAAGCCTTGTAAAACATTTGTTTTTGTGTAAGTTGGTTAAGATTGGGAGGATAGTTGGTTCTTTGCCGGGGTTAATGGAATGGTAAGTATGGTTGTATCTGCTCCATTTTTGGTGAGTGGAGATATTTAGGTTTGATATTGTACACCTTGAGATGAAATTTTTTGTTGGGGGTATATAAAGATATGTTGGCTGTTTATGGATAGCTTTTGCTGCTGAGTCTGCAGCTTCGTTGCCCATAATTCCAATGTGACTTGGTATCCACAGTATTTTTACTTTCCTCTTAAGTTCGATTAGTAACTGTTGGATGGAGATAATTATTTCATTTTTGTTTCGAGGATTAAGAGAAGCATCAAAGACAGAACGGCTATCAGTGCAGATCACGTATTTACTTGTAGTTGATTTTGACAATTTAAGTGCTTCTAGGATTGCTTTGGCTTCCGCCTCAAATATGTTGGCATTTGGTGGCAATATACCCTTAACTTGCGTAAAACCAATGTCATTGGTCACAGCAAATCCTACGGAATTTGGTATTTTAGATCCATCTGTGAAGAGGAATTCCCAGTTATCATTTTTATAAGTAGAGATCACTTCCATGTATAGCGATTTAAAAATATTTGGTGATGTGTTATTTTTATTAAAATTTTGAAGATTTTTTAGGAAGATAGTTTCATCTAAGTGCCAGGGTGGGTGGTTCTCCAGTGGTGGTTTGTATTTTTGTATGTTAAATTTATTTGCTAATTTAACCATGTGGGCTAGAGTAGATGGATATTTAAGCTCATTTTTTCTTTTATTCAGTAACGACGTATGTTTGTGTAGCAGTGACGATTTGGTGCAAAAAACTTTGTGAATTAATCGTAGTTTTAATTTGTTGGCGTGAATTCGAAGAGGTTCAAATCCTGCTTCAGCTTGTAAGTTTTTAATAGACGTCGTTCTAAATGCTCTTAGACTTACTCTAATAGCGGCGTTAAGAATATTTTGGACTGGTTGGAAAACTGATTTCGCAGCTTTGCTGTATATTATGAGGCCATAGTCGATCTTCCCCATGATGGTAGATTTTACTAATCTAAGTAAACTGTTAGTATGCATACAACTCTTAGGTGATGACAGGTATTTTATTATATTTAATCTATTGGTTAAATTTTTTTAAAGATATTTACAATGGTTTTTAAAACTATATTTACTGTCAATATTTAAGCCTAAAATTTTACAGTTATCTACATTTTTAATATGAATGTTATTAAAAATTAGGTCAATATTACTACAGTTGCGTTTTTTACAGATATGCAGGTGACTCGTTTTTTCAAACGACACATCTGCACCAGAGGTTTTGGACCAGTTATCAATAGCCCGCAAAGTCTGTGAGAATTCGTGCTTAATTTTATCATTTGATTGATCTTTTACTATGACATAAAGGTCGTCAGCATAGATACAGTGATCAACCTTTTTATTACTGCTTATAATACGACTCAAGTCGTCGAAAGCAATAATAAAAAGGGTTACCGACCGTGGAGATCCTTGCGGGATACCATTGTATAATGAGAATATGTTGGAATATGTATTATTAACCCGAACAGTAAATTTTCTGTTTGTTAAAAATGATTTAATAAAATTAAACATTTTAGGACCTATGGACCAATTAGCGAGTTTTTTAAGTACAATGTGTACACCAATTCTGTCAAAAGCTTTAATAAAATCGATTGCCAAAATTGAGGTGTGTTTTTTAGTTGAGCGGTTATTGCATATTATATGGTCTAGGTACAAAAGGGCATCTGTTGTACTCAGACCTGATTGAAAACCAATTTGATTTTTTGATAAAAGTTTATGCTTTTTAATAAACCACATTAGTCGCCTTGAAATCATTTTCTCTAGAAGTTTTGTGGTACAAGGGAGAAGAGATATAGGACGATAGGAGTCAATATTGTTTATTGGTTTATCATTTTTATAAATGGCAACTACTGATGCAGTTTTAAAAAACTGTGGAATTGTACCTAGTTTGAATATTAGGTTAAATAATTTTAAAATACGGGTTTTTAACGAAATTGGTACATGTTGGAGCATTGCGTAATTTATTTTATCGAAACCCGGAGTTTTACCTTTAGATGTGTTTAAGCTGTATGTTAATTCTGACATAGTAAATGGTTGCTCTAATTCTTTGGATTTAGTAGAGCAGGTTTTAACTTCAAGAGATAATAATGTAACTGATTTTTCTTTTTGAAAACTTTGTGAAAAGTTGATGTCTTTTGAATTATCGGACCAGTATTTCGCAAATGATTGTGATAAATCATGGGCATCTGTGACAGATTTTCCATTTAAGGAAATAGATTTTATAGTATGTGGGGTATAGTTTCCAGTTATTTTCCGAATATTTTGCCACAATATATTAGAAGGAGTGGAAGGATTAAGATTTTTAGTGAAGTAATTGAATGCCTTATTTTTTGCTAGTTTTTTTGCTCTATTAAAAATGGCGTTGTTTTTCTTATACAATATGATATTTTCTGATGTCATATTTCGTCGGAATTGTTTCCATGCCCATTGTTTCTCATTTCTAAGTTTTTGCAGCTCATGTGTCCACCATGGCACTGTTTTTGTTCTTTTAGTGTTTGATGACAAAGGAATACTTTCGTTGGCGGCTAATCTAATTATTTTTCTTATTGAGGCTGCCTCTTTGTTTACATTGTCGGAGATGTTTATTTCTTCGCAATATTGAGAAATTTTATTTTGAAAAACAGCCCAATTGGCCTTTTTGGTATTGAACTTCGTTAGAGTGGGCTGCTTGACATTGTAGTTAATGAGAAGTTGGGTAACAATGGGAAAGTGGTCGCTATTATAAAGGTCGTTAATGATTTTCCACCTGCACATGGGTGTGATAGAAAGTGAAGCAATTGAAAGATCAATATGTGTAAACGTATTACGAGTACTAAGATGAGTTGCTGAACCATCATTTAAAGTAACGAGGTTTGAGTCCATTAAAAATTTTTCTATAATTATGCCCTTTTTGTTGGATGAGGGGGAACCCCAAAGCGGATTCCATGCATTAAAATCCCCCATCAAAAAAATTGGGGTGTAAATGTTGTTAATAAGGTTGGCTAGCATTGATTTTGAAATTGGATCTTGTGGTGGAAGGTAGAGTGAAAAGATGGTAAATGTTATGGATGTAGTTATTTCTAGACCAACAACATTAAGTGACTGATCTGTAAGTAGAAATTTATGTGGTAAATTTTTTTTTATAAGAATAGCTGTTCCTTGTTTGGCTGCTGTGTTAGGATTGATAAAGTAGCCAATATATGCTTTTGGTGTAATTGGGCTATAATTGTTTTTAATTTTTGTTTCTTGCAAACATATAATATCTGCATTTGTTTCTGATATTAAAAGTTTTAGATTCGTATAGTTGTTGCAATATCCACGAATATTCCACTGAATAATATTTAAAACCATATGAATTAGAAGAAAAAGAGAGAAAAAAAAAATTAAAAGTTATTTAACGTATACTTATCTAGTGGATTTAAATTTACTATTCTGACATTTCGTCATTGGATGAAATAAATTCAATTTGTTGAAGAGAAGTTTCTTTGTCAGTTCTGGAGTCGGATAAAAGTATTGAGCGAATTGGGGAAGTGGTGAGAGTTTTTTTTGTATTTAGGGAGCCAGAACATGTTGGCAAATGTGTTGTGGTTTGTTGTTGTTCATTATTGTTATGGTTTTTGTTTTTTACGTTTGTAGGTGTATGGAGTTTTGAAGAGATATTATGTGTGTTTATATTTTTCTCATTGATCTTATTTAGATCAGATGAAGGGTTTGTAGTTGGTGTTGAGAAAGTTTTCTCTTTAATTTGCTTTGTATTTAAAATGTTTGTGTTGGGTGATATTGTTGTTTTGTTGTTTTCGGTTTGCTTGTTGTTAGTATTGTTTTGGCTTGAGAAAGCGATATTGGAATAGGAGGTAGATGAGGTTGTATTTTTGTTTTGTTATTTATGTATTGTTATAGCTTCGCGCATCGTGCATTTTTTTTGTTTTAATTTTAAGAATTTCTTTTTGTTGTAAAAATTTTGTACATTTGTTTGAAGATGCAGGATGATCTTCGGCACAATTTGCACAGTATGTTCTTGTACATGTTGTGTCGGTATGAGGGGGGAGGTTGCAATTTACACAAGAAGGAGACCCTTTACAACGTTTTATAGTGTGTCCAAATAATTGGCAAATTTTGCACCTCATAGGATTGGGGAAATACTCTCGTACTTTTACTTTGTACCAAGAAACATTAATGGATTGTGGGGGGTTGTATAAGTCGAAAGTTAATAAAATAACGCCAGAAGGTGATTTTTTTCCATCGATTGTTTTCATGTATTTATAAATATCTACTACGCCTTGGGATTTAAGTTCGTCTACGATTTCACTGTCAGAGATATTTGAAAGGTAGGGGGCATATATAGTTCCTTTTGTAAAATTAAGATGCTCGTGAAATTTACATTTAATTTGGCATATATTGTACAAATTTGTTGCATCAATAAATTTTTTGGCAGTTAAATAATCCTTCACAAGCATTAGTAAATTTCCATCTCTTAGTTGAGAAATAGAAATTATGTCTTTGCTAATGAGGTGAAGAGCTCTGTGAATTGCAAAGCAAGAATACTCAGAGAGAGGTTTGTTTTCATCAGCTGCGCTGACAACAACATATTTGGGATTTGTTTGTTTTTGGGTTGGTAGGGAGGGGAAGTCAAGTGTAGACTCTGCTCTATTTCTTTTTTTTCTTTTGCTTTGTGGACTCCGATCAGCTAGTATAGCAAACCGGTTATCCCCTATAAGCGGGGGCCCGGGGGGCATTTTAACAACACAGTTTTATCACACCACTACTTGACTTTTTTATTTTTTATTTTTAAGTTAAAAGACAGATAAAAAGAGAAGTGTTTAAAATAAAAATTTTCAATGAATTTTTGTGTTTTTTTATGTTTATTCTTCACTCGAAAATGTATTTAAACACTGTTATTGCTATTTTTTACGCGATGCGCGAAAACTACACAAGGAAATATGGGCGACTGTTCACGTTGAGTGTTAGTCGAAGACTGTTCACTGTATTTGTTCAACCGGTTAATTTTTCATTTTTTTCATTTTTTATTTTTGATTTTTTGTTTTTCATTTTTCATTTTATATTTTTCATTTTTCTTTTATTATTTTTAATTTTTTATTTTTCATTTTTAATTTTTCATTTTTAAGTTTTTATTTTTCATTTTTTATTTTTCATTTTTTATTTTTCATTTTTCTTTTTTTATTTTTCATTTTTCATTTTTCATTTTTGTTTTTCATTTTTTGTTTTTCATTTTTTATTTTTCATTTTCAAACAGGTTATTACATATCATAAATTTTTCACCAATACAAACATGTCACACCGATTTTGTCTTACGTCTTACATGTTACGCTGTTTTTGTGATTGTATTGTGAAATAGAAATTTACCCTTCTGCGCGTATGTTTACAGATCAAAAAACCGAAATGGGCTTTTGAAACAATCGCTTATGAGTACAATTTTATTGTTATTTTCTGTGTAGAATCCGAATTTCTAAAAATGATTTTTTCGGCATTTTTAGATGATAATTAATAGCTTCGAATCTCGCTGATATTATTTAAATTAGTTAAAAGATACGGATTCCTCATGATTTTTTCTACGCAAATGCATGTACATAATATCAGATATCGGCACCAATATCAATATCAATATCAATAAATTTCATTAACCCTTTGAAGATCAAAGTTTGATGCATCTATCATTTTATTTTTTGTTAACATTTTTCCAGAACAGAGTTGTATTTTCTAGATTATACCAATTAGTTGAACCTATTGTGGTCTCAGAAGATAATACGGCATTTCACGGACCAATCCTTCCTGTTTTCAGAAATATCAAAATATTCAAAATTGGTTTATTCCTCCTCTACAGGACCTTGATTTTTCATTGAGTTAATTACACAATAAAAGACAAAGAAAAAATAAATTCATTTTAAATATCTAAAAAAAATACGGAATTAGTGGTGGTAAGTTTCAAATCACTTACGGTATTTTGTAAAGTCGGCGTGAATAAAAATTATTTTTGTCGGCACTTTTATTAGAAATGTTGGATCGATAAGCAAGAATCCGGAAAATTAAAAATTTTGGAGCGGTTTAAGTTCGGCCGTCAAAGGGTTAAATATTTTACCTAACCTTTTCGAAGCCGAGGAGCACATGAAGCTTTCTTGGAGCATCAGAACTAACTAATAAAGATTCCAGTAACATTGTGGAACAAATTCAGGTTAGCAAAAGTTAGGTCGATTCTGAGAGTGAGGGGTGAAAATAGAGGCTTAATTAGAAGACCCGTACGCGGCGTTTGTTTATGTTAGTTCGAATTTTTTTTTTAATCGACCTTCGAACTTTGCAGTCAAATGCCGATTTTCAGCATATTGTTTATATGGTTTTTTGTTTATATGGTTTTCGACTAATTGAAATTTTTTCAATCTGTAAAAGCCAAATTATTGCTAGAGACCTGTGCAACAATTAAAATTTTTTAAAAAATTGATTTAGTAAATTTTTGTGGTGCTTATGAAGCAAAATGTTGGAAAAATTATTTTTTTTTCATGCTTTTTGAAAATATTTTCCACAAAACTAAGTCTTTTTTGCTTTGTTTGATCTATAATATGCTTCTCAGTTTCTTCAATAAATTTCATTTGAAAAGAAAACAATCATAATACAAAACTTGCGTTTTCCAGCTTAATATTAATTTACTTCTCATTTTTTATGTAGCAATTTTGACTACTTCCAGAATGTGTTTCAAATTATCGAAATTTTCACTAGTGTCAGTGCTATACGCAATCGGAACAGAAGGCATTCTATTTGTCTTGTGCAAAAGCACAACTTTTAAGCTGATTAGTGAACTATCGATGAATAAACGCCAATCATCTTTTTTATAGGTTAACCCTATTGTCTCCATTAACTTTTAAATATCGTTGCAATAAGCGAAATTTTTTGCATCATTCACATTGAAGAACTTTTCTAAATCTGTTTGGCGTTTTCGATATGCTGTTACTTTGGTACCTTTCGCCAGCAAATTATTTCTTTTCAAAAATGAATCCAGTAGTTCTGATTTTTTCTGAGTCAAACACAAATTTGCAACAATTCCATCCAATTGGTTTTGTGTGACTAGGATTGGGTCCTTTGATGTTTCATAGGATGTACCTTCACCAGGGTCGTATTCTGAGAAGAAATCCATGGATGTAGCAGCGGCGGTTGTAGTACTGATATCTGTTTGAACATCAATACTTCGGTATGTTGGTACTGGAACGAATTCTGAGTGCGCTGGACACTTGGCACTGCTACATAAGTTTTATTCTTTGCTTTCCTTCTATTCAAAGTTTTATGGTAGTTGATACATCCATAGCAATTTTTTTCTTGATGCGGGATGTTGTCTAACCACATCGTTGGTATACCAAAAGGCATAGCCTTCATTTTTGAAATTAGTTCGCTTGTACGAAATAAAAAAAAATCGCTACCTGTGCGGTGGTTGAAAACAAAAAAGTTGTTTTACTAATTCCTAATTCTTGGAACTTCCCTTTTTAATTACTTCTACCTAAATCGCTATTTGTTTAATGGTTTTGGGATTTTTAACGCAAATTATCGACTAAGACCATTTTCTTTTCAAATGAAATTTATTGAAGAAACTGAGAAGCATATTATAGATCAAACAGAAAGCAAAAAAGACTTAGTTTTGTGGAAAATATTTTCAAAAAGCATGAAAAAAAAATAGTTTTTCCAACATTTTGCTTCATAAGCACCACAAAAATTTACTAAATCAATTTTTTAAAAAATTTTAATTGTTGCACAGGTCTCTAGCAATAATTTGGCTTTTACAGATTGAAAAATATCAATTAGTCGACGAGTTATAGCCAAAAAACCATATAAACAATATGCTGAAAATCGGCATTTGACTGCAAAGTTCGAAAGTCGATTAAAAAAAAAAAATTCGAACTAACATAAACAAACGCCGCGATACGGTTCTACTAATTTAGCCTCTATTTTCACCCCTCACTCTCAGAATCGACCTAACTTTTGCTAACCTGAATTTGTTCTACAGTGTAATTTTAATTATATATGGAAATATATCAAAATCTCACATTTATTCAAATTAAATAGTAATTATTTACATAATATGCAATAAAATCAATAATATAAGTTATTCAAAATTAAAAGGATATATTTCGCAATATTAGTTGCTCTTCTAGAGGAAATGCTTTTAATTAACTCTCTTTGTCTGTTAATTTTATTTTTAGGCGGATATTTGTAACTGAATTTTCAGCAACATCTGAATTAGCTAGTGCTCTCGCGGTTAACCTGGTAGCGTATTAAAGTACGAGGGCGGTCACAGAACAACCCGACCGACATATAGATGGCGGCAGTATTTTGAATAAATTACTTCGTGAAAAGTGACAGCCTTGTAAAAAATATGTTTTAAGTTGTTTATTTTTTTTTTTTTTTGAGTCATCAAAAGTAACTGATCTCAATGACTTTGGAAATATGGAAAACATTGGTCACCGTTATGTTTTTCATTGTTTTCATTTGAAAATACAACCAATATTAAAGTCGAGCTAGATTCCACTCTGGGGAAGTCTGCCGTACGAGCTGCCAAGACGAACATCATAGGGGTCGGCCAATTAAGGTAGTCACGCCACAAACGGTTAAGAAAATCCACAAGATAGTATTGGATGATCGTAGACTGAAAGTGCGTGTGCTAGCTGAATTAGTACGCATTTGAAAAAGTGTTATACATCGCATATTGACCGAAAATTTTGAGATGAGCAAGCTGTCCGCAAGATGGGTGCCGCTTGTATGGGATTTTTTTTTAATTCTTAATATATGCGTTATCTAAAACTAGTTGATTGTGTGGCGCCTAGACGCCCGTTTAAAAATTATGAATAAAACAGTTTAAATTTAAATACACGAAAAATTTATAATAAATTAAATTCCTTTAATTATAGTCGTAAATTGAAAATTATATTGTTACATATGTACATATGAAAAAAGATTGTGTTTGTAGAAATTGTATACATAAGTATCAAAACAGATAAGAAATATTTGGCAAAAAAGTTTTTCAATTTAAAATCTCTTGAAAAACTATATTTCGTGTGAAATATCGTTTTCCTTGCTGTGGGTTCGATTGAATACGTATCTTAACTTGGCTTGCAACTTTTGATCGTGACAAAGCCACATACAGTTGGCCGTGTGAAAATACCGCGGTCTCCAAATTAATGCCAACGTAATCAAATGACTGGCCTTGAGCCTTGTTTATGGTAATTGCGTATGCAGGAATTACTGGAAACTGGCGGCGTTTTAATATGAAAGGTAATGTGGTGTTGGTTGGGGCGAGATCAATCCTAGGAACTAGAACCGTATCATTTTGGTCAGCGTTACAGAATCAGTCAGTCATTCAGTCAGTGAGTGAGTCATGGATCAGCGTAAATATATTTAAGAATATTACCCGGCCTTCACACGTTAAATGTTTAGCTTTCAGGTTGTAATGCACTCATACTTTTTTACTCTTTTTTACTGAACAATCGTACGTTTCAATTCTCTCTTTCAATTTTTCAATGGGACAGTTCCTTAACAATTTTTTGACTATTGTATGTGTGATCAATTTGACTTGAACGTGGGAAGGACGGGTAAAGTGAGGAGATTGGAGATTCCCAAAATTAATACAATGGAGTTCGCTTATAACGTACCCTGGTTGTAAAAAATTTTTGTTTTTCTGAATTTCTTCGGTCCCAAGAGTTTTAATCACATTTTTCATGCAAATTGCTTCTCTTATAGCGAACAGTGGTTGTATCAAACTTTTGACTTTAACACACAATTTTTTTTTTCCATTTCAGAATTTTCCTATATTATACATATATATTTAAAAAAAATTAATTTTAATTTTATTCTAATTTAATTTAATTTTTATTTTCGTAAAAGTTTTCCAGTAGCCAACCTTTGCTTTGTACTTTCTGCTTCTATACATAAGGAGTTTTTAATATTATGTGATTTTAAAAAAATATTTTATTTTGATAGAAACTCGGTAATTTTAGTCTTATTAAGGCAAACTATTAATATGTATCTTTTTAATAATTTATGTTTTATAACTTTTTAAAATGCATCAAAATAAATAAACTTATTCAACTAAAAAAAGTTTTTAAACCTTTCGGACAAAAGAAAAAAATAACAACGGTTATAACGAACTTAGTCTAACTAATTTGTTCGGTCACGCCGAGTTCGTTATAACCGAACTCCATTTTACTGTAGAAAAAATAGAATAGCATAGAAAAAAAAAAACGTTTTAGAGCAAGGTTCCTAAAAGTTTCTTAAGGGGGTGTTTTAAAAGTTAAAAAAAGTCGTATTTTCATAATTATTTTTTGAAGATATGAATAATGTTGGATTATTTATTTCATATATACGTTATAGCATAAAATTTGAAGAATCCTTGAAAAAATTTCAATTAAAAATTTTAATAAATAAGTCCGTGACAGGGAATCTCCGGAGGCGTTGTTGTTTTGCGGTGAACATCATAACTCGTTACCGGATCATGTGAAATAAAAAAATCGAAATGCGTTTCAAACGTGACATGTTTCCTGAGGTAAGGACGAAGAGTTTTTTACAATTTTTTTTGCAGCAGTTTGAAGTGAAAAACGATTTTTGCTATACAATTTCGGGAATTTGTTGTTTAAAAATGGAGAAGAAAATGGAATTAAAAAAAAACTCTACGTGGTTACCTAATGATTTATATTTATATAGTGTCTAAAATTTCAAAAGAATCGGTCAAGAAGATTTTGAGTTATGATGTTCACGGACTTCGAACATTTATTTGCGAGAAAATCGGTTTAAAGTTTTTTAAAAACTGATTTATATACCGTATGAGGAAAGTCACTGGAAACGCTGTATCTTCTTAATTTTTTCTCTGATTTACTTAAAATTTTGACACAACACTCTCGACATGTTGTGCATTCAGAAAGAGAAATGCAAAAAAAGGTTTTAAAACCTACCACCCCTTAAGGAAGTGCAAACACCAATACACCTACACAAAAGAGAAAAAATATTTCATATTTCATCATACTTGTAAACTGAAAAAAGAGAACTACATTTTTTGCAAAGTTATCTATAAAACCAAAAAAAAAATAAAATATAAGGGCAAACAGGGCGCAAAACATCGAGTGTAGCTTCGGCTGTGTGGCACGTAGCGCCGTCTTTTTGAAACCAAATGTTGCCAATATCCTCCTCTTCAATTTTTGTGAGCAAAAATTCGTTCAACATGGCCCGATAACGATCGCTATTGACGGTAACGGCCACTCCTTGCTCATTTTCGAAGAAAAATGGCCCAATTATGCCTCTGGACCAAAATCCGCACCAAACAGTGACTCGTTTTGGGTGTATCGGCTTTTCAATGTATGCGTGCGGGTTTTCTGTGCCCCAAATGCGACAATTTTGCTTGTTTACATACCCGCCAAGATCAAAATGAGCTTCATCTGAAAAGATGATTTTTTTTGGAAAAATCGGCATCTTCGATCGCAGGCCCACTTAGCAAAGCGAAAACGCATTGGATGGTCAGTTGGCTTCAACTCCTGAACCAATTGGACTTTGTATGGCGTCATACCAAAATTCGTCTCAATGATGCCTCCGAAATGTTAAATTCTTGAGAACGACGGTGAATTGATGTTGATGGCGCTTCACGCACACTTTCTGCCACAGCAGCAATATTCTCGGGTGTACGCACTGTTTTTGGCTTTTCACGCTTTGGTTTATCGATGAGGATGCCAGTTTCATTCACTTTTTTCACAAGATAACGAACATACGGAGCTGACGGTGCTTCTCTTCTTCCAAAATCCGTACGCAATTTTCGCACACATTCTGCAACATTACCATGATTTTCTAAGTAATGTCGCAATATTTCCCAGCGTTGTTCAAGCGTATACACAATCATATTCGTTCAGCGGAAGGATAAAACTAATTATCTGTCAAATCAGACATGAGCTAAGTGTTACCATTCACGAAATAAGCACTAGTTGAAAAAAAACGTTAGATGGCGGACACCCTTTATAACAACTTACATCAGCTACACATACTAATCTGCAAAATTCATTCGATATTATTGTACTACAAGAAACGCATCACGCATATAACTCAATACGCCGTAATGGCTACACATCTTGTCTATCTAACACTATTGGATCCAAGCGGGGCGGTACTGGGTTATTCATTAAAAACAACTTAAAATATGATCTTATAATGCCCCAACAACTTTAACTAAGGGCTAAATAATAGAAAAAATATTGACCAATCAAACATGATACTGATACACACATTGACCTTTCTCTTGACTCTGCTGACATAGCACGTCTTTCTTCTTGGAAAGTGGACTCACAACTCTAAAGGCAGAAACCACTTCCCTATATACGAGGGCGGATCAATAAGTCCGTGACTTAGAATGAAACACAGTTTTTTTTTGCAAAAAAAAAAATTAATTTTCTACATAATCTCCTTTTAGCTCAATACACTGAGTCCAACGTTTCTCCAATTTTTGTATCCCTTCCAAAAAATAGGATTTTCGAGGTCCATAAAATAGGCATCTGTTTGATAAATAATTTCATCGTTGGAGCTAAATCTCTTTCCACCGAGACATTTCTTTAGGTTTGGAAATAGGAAATAGTCACTGGGGGCTAAATCCGGAGAATATGGCGGATAAGGTACCAATTCGTAGCCCAATTCATGGAATTTTGCCATTGAGACTGCACATGTGTACCTGTCCATTATCTTGATGAAAAGAACTTTTTTCTTGGCCATATGGGGTCATTTTTTTAATCCTCGTTAAATCGGGCCAATGAGTTGGCACAATATTCGTCGTTTATTGTTTTTCACTTTTGAAGGTAATCGATATGGATTATCCCGCGTGCATTCAAAAAAACTGTTGCCATCACCTTATTGGCCGACAAACTTACCTTAGCCTTCTTCGGAGCCGGTTCACACGGAGAAACTCATTGTTTAGACTCTCCGGAGTGTTGTAATGGATCCATGTTTCATCCACAGTTACAAAACGCCGCAAAAACTCATTCGAATTTCGGTTAAACAACCCCAAACAATCCTTTGGAGTTGTCACACGATTACGTTTATGGTCAATTGAGAGCAAACGCGGCACCCATCATTTAAAATCGAAAACCACACTAAAATGAAATGAAATGCCTATGGCATCAAAAATCTCACGCACTTTTACTCTTCGATCGGCCAACACCATATCGTGGATTTTATGACGGCAGTGCTAAAATTGTACCCTTTGGTGTACATCAAGAAAAAAGTACAAACAGAAAAAACCTTGAACTTGAAATTTTTCTGTTTGTTTTGCCAATTTTTTTAATTAATTCTGTATTACTACGCTTGATTTTGGCGGGAATTTTTTTAGCTCAGTCTCTTCGTAAATTTGTTTTTTCATTAACTCAATCATGAATTATCCATGTGCGCATTATCCCTATGCTCATGGCTTGCCGTTCTCTCGTCAAACCACTTTGTTTTTTACCATTCAGCCATGGTCATTAGCGTACTAATTCATTCCTTTGTTAATCTCACGTACTCGGAGAGTAAAGTATGAGTGGGCGTGTTTAAGCGTAGAGAATGAAATGTATGACTGAGTGGTTTGATATATGTGTGTACTACATGAATTGCTAGATGAGAGATTAAATAGTGATCTGCGAGGGTAAATACATGAGTGAGTAACGAGTTTTTTGACATAGACTGGTTTGATAGGATGAGTCAATGAAGAAAGGTTAGGTGGAAAGATAATAATTTTGTTTGGGGAGTTGAAATGCGAAAGTTAAAGGTTGAGGAAAAAACCTTAAAATTAAATTAAAATGTAGTTTAATAAAATTAAAGTAAATTAAAATGCAAGGCATTTAAAATTAAAGGGGAGTCGAAATGGTAAAGTTAAAGAAAAAGGTTCAGGAAAAAAACCTAAGATAATTAAAATGTAGTTTAAGTAAGTGAAGTTAAAATAAATTTAAGGTTTTAAGAAATTTAAAATATAATTTTAAGAAATCTAAAGTTAAAATAATGTAAATTAAAGAAAAATTAATGAAGTTTTGGCCATTCAAGTGGACAGTTGGGTTATAATAGTGACAGAGAGTGATCGGAAGTTTTTTTTAAAGAAAAGATTGACTGTGAAAACTGGAAAGATAAATTACGGATATTTTAATAACAATGGCGAAATAAATACATTTTAAAAGTGTTACAAAAGCTATTGAAAACGGAAAATATTAAACGAAATTCTTTTAACATAAGTTGTAATTGATGTAAAATTTTGAAAAAAAAAACGTGTAAAAACTAATTTGAAGACCTGAAAGAAAAAACCAAAAATATAAAAACCTGAAATTTTATGAAAAGACCTCTGATTAAAATGTGAAAAAATTAAAAAAATATTTTAAATTTAAAAATCTGAAATGAAAACCTGAAAACTATGTTAAAAAAAACCTTGATTGAAAAAATAAAAGTTTGTAAAATTTTGAAATAATTGAAATTTGTAACACGTCAACAAAAACTGAAAATAAAATATTTATAACCTGTAAATAAAATGTAATAAAACTAAGCTGAAAATTAAAGAAAACGACAAATTTCGCAACAGTCAACAGAAATCATCACAGGCCGTGCCAGCAGTAAACACATACCCGACGTCAAGCGATAACGACCAGCAATAAGGCGGTAATTTTTATTTTTTTCTTCCAAAAATACAAATAATTTTATAAATTAAATATTTTTATAAGATTAAAAATTTTTACTATATTAAAATTTTTTTTTTGCTATATATAAAATTATGCTAAATATCAAATTTTGCTAAATATAAAATTGTGCTAAGTATAAAATTATGCTAAATGTCAAATTTTGCTAAATATAAAATTTTCTAAATGTAAAAATTTTCTTAATATAAAATTTTTCTAAATATAAATTTTTCTAATTATAAAATTAAATTAAATATAAAATTTTTCTGAATATAGTGTACACTAGAAAAAAAACAACCATAAATATATATGTATATACATAATATGGGGTTTTGTAACCGTTTAAAATTTACCACTATACATGTAAAACAAGAAAACATATATTTAACGTCTTCAAATATTAATGTTTAGCCATAGTAAATAAGAAAGAGAAGAAGAAACTAGACATTAAAAAAAAAAAATAATAATAAAAATTTTTTTAAACTAACACAATTTTCAAATAACTATTTAAATTTCAAAATTTTCTATTCAAGTTGAAATTAAAATTGTTGTATAAAATCAACAGGGACCGTAACAGTTATTCCTTTTTTCATAAAAGTCTAACAGTTATTTTTTGATTTTTATTTTTTCGAGCAAGAATAAAAGTTATTTTTTGTTTTTTATTTTTTCGAGCAAAAACAACAGTTATTTTTTGATTTTTATTTTTTCGAGCAAAAATAACAGTTATTTTCGGATTTTTATTTTTTCGAGCAAAAATAACAGTTATTTTCTGATTTTTAATTTTTCGACTAAAAATAACAGTTATTTTTTGATTTTTATTTTTTCGAGCAAAAATAACAGTTATTTTCGGATTTTTATTTTTTCGGCAAAAATAACATTATTTTCTGATTTTTAATTTTTCGAGCAAAAATAACAGTTATTTTTTGATTTTTATTTTTATATATAAGATTTTTATATATAAGTTATTTTCTAAAGAAATGTAAGTGTTATAATAATTTAGTTGACTTTAAATATTTATTTTAATGTACATAAGAAATCCCGACGATGATCAAATTTTTTGTAATATCTCACATTTAAAATTGTTTTAAGAAATTTAATTTTAGAATTTAAATACCAGACTTTATTAACAAAGTCAATTAAAGAAGAGCAAAAAAACATAATGTGTTTAAATATTTGTGTTTTTTTTATATTATAAAAAAACACAATTATTTTTATATTATAAAAAAACACAATTATTTCAATGTTGTACAGTTTTATTGTAATACTAACGCTTTGATTAAAGGTCCAAATTGAAAAATCGATATTACAAGAATATTATGTTTAACAAGTGTTTTACTTCTTGTTATTTTTAACAGGGAATGGTATCTTATTTATTTTTTATAATGAGAATATTTGGTTGTGTTCTCTTCATTTAACTAGTGTTACATTAGCTTGCTATTAAAATTAAAGCAACGCTAATAGTCAGCTTTGCAACACAGGTACGTATAAGAGAACACATCTCAAATAAAACCACTACAGTAGCACCTACGTTAGTTGCTGTGGTTTTGGGATATTTGATGTTTTGATTCTATATCTAAAAATAAAATTAAATCAAACATATATTGGTGGAAAATATCATATAAACAAGCTAAGTTTTGGAGAATACAGTAAGCGAAGACACGGTTTGGCATTAATACACTTTATTTATACACTTAAGCTTATAACTAGGGTTGCGATATCCATAAACATACATATAACTATTAAAAATAAATGAAAGGGATTGCGTCTATTTATATTTAACACTTAATTCAATTTCACTTACTGTATATAAAAGAATTGTTTTTACTTTGGCAACATTTTTTTTTTTCAACATTTCGATTGCAAATTGACAAACTTATGGAGAAGCAGGAAGGATTAATGATTAAAATTTACTTACCGAAACGATGGCGTTCTCAAAACTTTTACAGCTTTTCGGGCTCGATCGATATCATTATTGAAGTCCGTTAGAAAATCTTTAACAGCTAGCTGTAGCGTGTGTGCAGCACATTTAATTGAAATTATATTTTCAAAATGTATATTGTTTACGGTTTCGGAAAAATGTTCAACATCATTGTCTTCCAGCTCTTCATCTTCACTTTCACTATCGTCAGGAGATAAAAGCTCTACAGCTTTTACTAAATTGCGTCCGTTATCAGCCGTTATAGAATATATTTGTTTTTTGTCGATATTATAATCTTTTAAAACATTTTCAATTTAAATTTTTAAGTTTTCAGCTGTATGCCTTTTTTGTAGTTCTAGCATCGCCAGAGTAAAAATAACTATTTTATTGTCCGAAATAATTTGAATATTAATTCCTAAAATTGCGCGATCACTGCGCGTTGCTGTATCCATTCTTAAGCAAATTACTTTTTCTTTCACTATATATTTTACTTTTGTTGACATTTTGTATGTACCAACTCCATTATGTTTCTCGAATTAATTTTAGATATTTTCAAACCATCAAATATTGGAGTCGTCAATATTTTAAATGGCTTCGAGTCAAAAAAAAGCCAACGGTAGCGATTCTTTTGTCACCATATCGATGCACGCCTGTATCACTTAATTTTTTGACATTTAAACTGAAAATTCAATTTTGGTATATTCACTTTCACTTTCATCTGATTTTGGTTTCTTTGCATTGTTATTAAGAAGTTCACTGTGGTTTTTTTCGATGTGTCTTCTTAAATTAGTTAAATAACTACCATTTATTTTTTGGCCACAAGATTTGCATTCGCATTCACCATCATTTTCATTAAAGAATTCGTTTGCGTCCCATTTTTTTAAACAAATTTTAACTTCTTCAAATACAATGTGTCAAATGAATTCACATTAAGAACTGAACTAAAATGAAAGAGTTAACAGAAAAATACAAAAAGAAAACAAGTGTATTAAATGCAAGGTGATACTTATTTTAACAATTTTGATTTTAAGTATTATTTAAATATAACGGTAAAGACGAGTTTTAAATACAGTCAAACCTGCTTTTGTGTGATATTTTATTTGTGCGATTTTTTTTAATTTTTTAATTAATAATGTAAATAATTTATATAAAAAATTATATGATTACCACCAATATTTCATTAACATTCGATAATTGTAATAAAATACAATTACAGTCGACCACCTAACGTAGGTGCTACTGTAGTGGTTTTATTTGAGATGTGTTCTCTTATACGTACCTGTGTTGCAAAGCTGACTATTAGCGTTGCTTTAATTTTAATAGCAAGCTAATGTAACACTAGTTAAATGAAGAGAACACAACCAAATATTCTCATTATAAAAAATAAATAAGATACCATTTCCTGTTAAAAATAACAAGAAGTAAAACACTTGTTAAACATAATATTCTTGTAATATCGATTTTTTCAATTTGGACCTTTAATCAAATTTTAACAATTTTGATTTTAAGTAGTATTTAAATATAATTGTAAAGACGAGTTTTAAATACAGTCAAACCTGCTTTTGTGTGATATTTTATTTCTGCGATTTTTTTTAATTTTTTAATTAATAATGTAAATAATTTATATAAAAAATTATATGATTACTACCAATATTTCATTAACATTCGATAATTGTAATAAAATACAATTACAGCCGACCACCTAACGTAGGTGCTACTGTAGTGGTTTTATTTGAGATGTGTTCTCTTATACGTACCTGTGTTGCAAAGCTGACTATTAGCATTGCTTTAATTTTAATAGCAAGCTAATGTAACACTAGTTAAATGAAGAGAACACAACCAAATATTCTCATTATAAAAAATAAATAAGATACCATTCCCTGTTAAAAATAACAAGAAGTAAAACACTTGTTAAACATAATATTCTTGTAATATCGATTTTTTTCAATTTGGACCTTTAATCAAAGCGTAAGTATTACAATAAAACTGTACAACATTGAAATAATTGCGTTTTTTTATAATATAAACATATTAAACATATTATGTTTTTTTTCCTTTTCTTTAATTGACTTTGTTAATAAAGTCTGGTATTTAAATTCTAAAATTAAATTTCTTAAAACACTTTTAAATGTGAGATATTACAAAAAATGTGATCATCGTCGGGATTTCTTATGTACATAAAATAAATATTTAAAGTCAACTAAATTATTATAACACTTACATTTCTTTAGAAAATAACTTATATATATGCTCGGAAAAAATAAAAATCAAAAAATAAGTACGAGTGTATGTGAAGGTTCATGGTTCGAAACCTCACGGCCGCCCTAAGTAGAAAAAATTTTCATATAGAAACAATCTATTCAATTAAAACATAACAATTATCACAATGTTCAATAAATCGCTGATGAAGGCTGAAATGCCAGAAACCGGTCCGATTAAGAATATAGTGCAGTTATGAATTTTTGAAATATATGCTTTCTTCTTTACCACGCACCATTTAAAACAAAATTAAAATTTGCATATTAATTACAGTAGTAATTGCAATATGTCTGAAAAATGACAATAAATCTAACAAACAAAAAATTTCTTCGCTTAAAAAAGCGTCATCTCAAATATATGTAAAGTGCATATGTAGGTATGTACAAAACCGTACATCACATATGACAACTCTTACGAAAACTGAGAATAGTGGAAATTAGAAGTATAAATGCAAAAAAAAAAAAAAAATATTCAAAAATTCAAAAATAACGATTGTTTGTTTGGACAGAGTTGTATCTTCTGAAATTAATACAAAGTAAAGCTGTATGGTACGAAAACTGAATCTAACCACACTGCTCGTAGGCCTGACTTTAGGTGAGTGTGTTAAAGCGCTGACCAAAAAGTGCAAGTACGAGTGTATGTGAAGGTTCATGGTTCGAAACCTCACGGCCGCCCTAAGTAGAAAAAATTTTCATATAGAAACAATCTATTCAATTAAAACATAACAATTATCACAATGTTCAATAAATCGCTGATGAAGGCTGAAATGCCAGAAACCGGTCCGATTAAGAATATAGTGCAGTTATGAATTTTTGAAATATATGCTTTCTTCTTCTTTACCACGCACCATTTAAAATAAAAAACAAGTAAGAGTGTTAAATTCGGCTGTGCCGAATCTTTGATACCCTCCACCTCGGTTTGTGGCAATACTATTAACATAGCTCATGGTAGTTGTGTTCTTGTTATTGTTAATATGTATGAATCACATTTTTTTTGTGGCTTTTTTTATGTTGTTGTATGTTCAACCACTAAACTATTACAAGAAAACACTAGGTTTCATGTTTTTTTTAGAGGTATCTATAAACTTTTGTTCATTTCTCAGCGCAGAGGCTCCCGATTTACTCCGATTTCAATACCAACCTGGTGGGAATTATGGCAAATAATTTTTTCGTAACCTGACCTAAGTAAATGCTTTTTTTTTTGAATGAGCGTGATTTCAACAGACACACGGACAGACGGACAGACGGACAGACGGACAGACGGACAGACGGACAGACGGACATCGCTATATCGACTCGAGCTGTGATAAGGATCAAGAATATATATACTTTATTGGGTCGGAAATTAGTTTTTCGATGCGTTACAAACGGAATGACAAACCTATATATACCCTCTGCCACTGAGATGTGGAGGGTATAATAACTGTTATTTTTGCTCGAAAAAATAAAAATGAAAAAATAACTGTTATTTTTGCTCGAAAAAATAAAAATCAAAAAATGTTATTTTTGCTCGTAAAAATAAAAATCAAAAAATAACTGTTATTTTTGCTCAAAAAAATAAAAATCAAAAAATAACTGTTATTTTTGCTCGAAAAAATAAAAATCAAAATTTTAAAAAGCAATATATTTTATCATAGACTTGTTTATAAGGATCAATATGGTATATTTGAATCGGTTTTCCGACATTTACTTCTATATGCTTTTTTTGTTTAAAAATTTCAAAATAACTGTTATTTTCGGTCCCTGAAAATCAAATTAAACTTTTCAAACCACTTTCGTTCTAGCCACATTGGACATAAATAAAATTTTTAGTTAATATACAAAACGGAAACGGAAATATGAATTTTTAATAAAAATGTTATAACCCGATGTAGAAATTTAACCAAACCAATTTTTTTTTATTTTAGTGGGTTACCTCCAAGTAAGACGGAATAACAGGTAACATGGTAGGGAGGGCAATAGGGGCACTCCATCTAGTCCTCGCCAAAGGGTAAGTATGTCCGTCCATCGCTTAGATGCCGTAGTTTTTTACAGTTTTTTCTAATCGCACGTGAAAATATCTGTAGAGCGGTGTTTCCCTGGATCTTAACAATATCCAACCCATCCGGCGAGCTAGGCCCCACGCCAGCACGTGCGACCCGTTAAGGCTCAGGGAAACGGAAGCGGAATATTCCAACAAGCACCGCACCATTACAATTTTTTCGACTTTTTCGGGTGTATTTACCTCAATTGGCCGTCCAAAACGTCCAGCGTCATTTGTATTTGTGCGACCACAACGAAAGTCAGTAAACCACTTTTTTACCATTGAAATCGATGGTGCAGAGTCCCCATAGTATTTATCAAGCTTTGCCTTGGTTTGATTGACGGATTTATTTTTCGCAAAAAATAATGTTTAATGAGCACTCGAAATTCACTTTTTTCTATTAAAAAAAAAACACGACGTTGTATGTTTTGAACAACTGTTAAACGCAAAGCAAATGGCGGAACTTGCTCAAATAGGTGGTACTTGATGGGAGCAGTATTGCATTTCATATAACTACGAGGGAAGTTCGAAAAGTCACGGACTTATTGATCCGCCCTCGTACATTCGAATTGAACAACCTACATATACCACCACTATACCACTAACCTACATATACCACTAACCATAACCAAACTAGAAAGCTGATTGGCCTTGATTTCAATATATACAAAACAATGTACAACACAGACAACTATCACCCAAAATAAAAAATACACGGACTGGTGGAACAAGGATCTAATGATCTAAGCTAATGCCCTTTTAAAATGTAAATGTAAAGTATACAAGTACTCTAATTTCCAAAATCTAACATAATATGTGGAAACTAAACGGCATTAACTACTCTAATCACATTGCTCACATTGAACATAACAACCAAACACATTGTGGTGCATATGATATTTCGAACTACTTTGCGATCATATGGTCTCAACAATCAAGAGATGATAACTTTACTGAAGAATTTAAACATAATAAAACAAGTAAGAAAATAATAGTCGGTCTAGACCGACTATACGATACCCTATAACATGCGTTTAGAGACCCTATCTCTTAGGGCCAACTAATTGGATATATAAAATAAGCATAAACCAAATTTGAGTGGCATTGTTATTAATTTGTTTTCCTTTGAATATGAAAAAGTTCATATCGGATGCTATATTTATATGGGGACTGGGTCGAAAAATGGACCGATCCTGACCATATTTGGTATGATCACTTATTTTTTACAAAAACACATACAATCCAAATTTGAGAAAAATATGTGCAATATTTTTGTTTTTTGATAGATTTAAGTGAAGATCGGGAAGCAGCTTTATATGGGGGCTATGACTAAGAATTGTCCTATAGAGTTTATTTTTGGACTACTGATTAATGGGTGTAATAAACACACACAAAAAAGGTGGGTCTAAGTCAAATATTTTTCGTAGTAACAAACATCAGCACAAAGTCATTATACCCTAACCACATAGTGGTATAGGGTATAGATATAGTAAATACTTCAATAAACTACCAGGTAAATAATACCACACCGCTATTGAAATTCAATCAACGCTACGTTCTCTTAATGGAAAGCATCTGGATTTGACAAAATATCTTACCCTATGGTAAAAACTTACCTATACAATAGAAGGCATCTACTATTATACATATACCTAAAACAAAACAAGTAAGAAAATTATAGTCGATCTATATACCCTATACCATGCGTTTAGACCCTATCTCTCAGGCCCAACTAACTGGATATAGAAAATAAGCATAAACCAAATTTGAGTGGGATTTTTATTAATATTTTCGCCTGCAGATACGAAAAAGTTCATACCGGATGCTATATCTATATGGGGACTAGGTCAAAAAATGGACCAATCCTGATCATGTTTGGTAAAGTCTCTTGTATTTTGCAAAAATATATACAAACAAAATATGAGAAGAATCAGTGCAATATTTTTGTTTATAATAGATTTAAGTGAAGATCGGGAAGCAGTCTATATGGGGCCAAAGGGATCATTTTTGGACTACTCATTAATGGATGTAATGAACGCATACAAACCCAATTTGAATAAGATCTATATGACAATTTGGATCTTATGGCAATTTATGTCGATTTCATAGGGGTAATTTGTATGGGGGCTAGGTCTGAACATGGACCGATTCTCACCAATTTCAATAGCGTTCATCCCATGGCCGATAAGAGCTTATATACCAAATTTCATCAAAATATATTCATATTTGCGACCTGCAGTTTGATTCCAACTTTACATGGACACACAGACGGACGGACGGACGGACATCGTTAAATCGAATCAGATAGTGATTCTGAATCGATCAGTATAATAAAAGATGGGTCTAGGTCAAATATTTTTGGTAGTTACAAACAGCACCACAAAGTCATTATACCCAAACCACATAGTGGTATAGGGTATAAAAATATAGAGCATCTGTTCAATCTTAATTCCGTGCTATACCAAAATACTCGAAAATTATTGCTGCTCGAATTATACGGGTTATCTTAAAAAATAAACTCTTAAAGCTGCGTTCACACTACGTGTTTTGCTTGTGTTTTTCTTAGTTTTTTAACACGTGTAATTTGTACACATAGTGTGAACCCTTTCAAACATTGTTTATGTACAAAACATTTTGCAAGACGTATGTAAATTTTTCAATTAGAGCAGGTTCTATTTTGGCAAGACAAACATATGAAAATACAACACTGCTTGTGGCGAAAGAAAAAAAGAGTAAATTATAAAGATTAATATTGAAAGAAAAATAAATTGTTTAATATTAATTAATAATTAAAATATATGTAAAATATATAACTTATTTTTAACAATAAATTTTTTAAATTCACAAATTAAATCAGCTGTTGTTTACATTTAGAGGTTATGTCATACGGAACTACATATGTACGTTTGAACGCAAAAATTATGAATCGTATGTAAAACGCTAATTTTGACACACACACGGAATTACGTATGGATCGTAAAACTGAATTTACGTATGGAAAATACACATAGTGTAAACACACCTTAAGCAATCACCATGTTGGTTTTAAATCCAACAAAGGAACAGTTAATGTTCACACGTCCATCGTTCACATCACAGCAGCCACTTACTAAGAAAGATTGAGAAGAAAATATAAACGCAGTACAAAATATACTAAAATATTGTAATGTAATATGTATATACCATCCAATATAAAACTGTGTTACATTTAAAAAAATCTATAATATTAATAGGCTAGACGATTTCTTGTGACCGATGTTTTGTTCTATCGTTTTATCGAGATTTTCACCAAATGTATATTATATGAAAGGTATTTCTTGTTAGTCGTTTTGCAGATTTACAGATTTTTAAATTTGTTCCTTTACTTTGAGTAAATTGCATTTAACGTTCCTACTAACACATAGATAAAATTATACTATGCTATGTGTCTGTTTATTAAATTTGTTAATGTGTTTGTAATAAAAATAAGTTTTTTGTGTTGATTTATGAATTGGCTATAATTGATTGCATACTTTTACAGTCTTTATTTAATGAAAAAATAAAATTTCCTAGAATTTGCGCTCGAATTTCGAGGGTTGGAACCTGCTAGTAAAAATAAATTAGCTCTAAAACCGTAGTCGTTATTTATTAATTTAGTCACACGTTCACAAAGTTACTTCATTTCCTTTAATGTTTTTATTTTTATTAACAAGGTTACTTGCTTCCTCGCTATGTGAGTTACTTAATTCCACGCTATGTGAGTTGGAGTGCCGCCAATGAACTGCCTTTTCCATCATATTTTAAAGCATATTTAAAGAGCTTGACAACTTCAAATGCAAATGAAAAAAAAACAAGTAAGAGTGTTAAATTCGGCTATGCCGAATCTTTGATACCCTCCACCTGGGTTTTACGTTTACATTAATATCTGGACTTCTTGCACTATTTGTAACAAATGTATATAAAATATTTGAATATGTAAACACTTTGATAAACCTATTACTGAATTATTACAACAAATGCTCTGAATTTTCAGCATTTTATAGAGGTGTCTACATATTTTAGGTCATAAATTGGCACAATGACTCCCGATTTATCCCATTTTAAATACTAACCTGTTCCAGATAATTACAAACAATATTAAGTTTAACCAGGTAAATGGTTTATTTTGTAATTTTCTTTTTAATTTAAATTTTTTAATATAAAGGTGCATTTTATTTTTTACAATCCTTTTCAATTTTCCAGACCTATTAGTATAGGGCATATTTGTGAGTCCGCATAGATCAACTTTCAACTCTTACTTCTTTTTATTGTATTAAATCTATCTTTGTGTCTTTAAATTAATTAAGATAATTAAGATGAAAATATTTAACAAACTGTTTTTTTTTTAGTTAATATCTGAACATTTTACTGATACAAGGCAAAACTAAAACTGCCAAAAATTTCAGTCAAAACTATTTTTAATGTATTTGTTAAATATGGCATAATTTTTTTCAATTTTAAATTTTAAAGTCTTTTTAAGTCTGGTAATAACTCTATAATATGAAGGAAGTAAATATGTGGATTCTTTAATAACAATGACAAGTATAAAACACTTTTTAGTGCATAACATTAAAATATTATAAATTTGAACATAATTAATTTTAGAAACATAATTAATTTTAGAAAAATGTCCGATTCGTTTTTCGATGATGCTGAAAACACATCAAAGAAATACAGAACATAAAGATTTTGCTTCAGTTAGTTGAGAGACGAGAAGCTAATGGATGGCTGGAGCAGGTCAAAGGTGACGACTATAAATGCAAATGCAAGGCTTTTGAAAATATATTAAAATGCGATAAATCAGATCTAAGTATACATGCTTATAACCACTGTTATAAAAAATCTTTTAAAACCAACAGTATTGCCATAATTTGAAATTGTAAAGATGCTAAATTCCAAAAAAAAGATGCTTAAACGTACTGGATGCTAAATTTTTTTTTTCAAATTTCATTACCTTTATACTGAAAAATTATATACTTATTAATAAATTCTTTGGTTTTTAAATCGAAAAATTAATATAAAACATATGTTTCGATTTATATTTTTTAAATTTTAATTAAAATTATTTTGGATTTCCTGAAATTTTTATTAACATCAAATTGAGTTTATTTTAAACTTAAATTAAATATTTTTAATTTTAGAGGGATTTTTTTTTATTTAAAATATAACAGAAATTACATTATCAAAAGATACGATTATATTAGAATAATTGGTTTATGGAATCTAACATTTCTGTGATGTCTTCATCTTCAAGTTCTTCTTGGCTCTGATATTTTTCTGACGATCGACTCTTATCAACGACATCGCTCGGTATATTGTAGGTGTGACAGCACCGATTTTTCAATTTCAATCCTTCTTTTATACGTATTACAGAACATAACAACTCGGATTTTATTCTGTTCGAAGTTTGCTTTTAACTAAAGCCATTAAACTAAACAAACGTTCAACTTCGGATTTTGAGAAAGACAAAACTAATATAGACAATACAAATATTGATAACTCCTAAAATGAATTTTCGCCAATAGAATTTTTCAATCCACAAAGAGGTTGTATGCAGTGTTGTATCCCAGTTTTGTTCTGTGATATAACTCCATTGGATTTGAATTTTTTCTGTTTCAGATGATATAAATTTAAACTCTTCTAATATATTGGTTATCTGTTCTTTTACCCGATTTAATGTGTTTTGTATTGAAAATTTTGCATTTTTTTAATACAATAATATTTTTTGGCAATCGACTTTCTAATTCATTAAAAACTGTTGTTGGTGTTTACATTCTTCTATTTCAAAATGTTTTGTTATATTTGTTGAAAGAAACGAGCAGAGTGGTAAAAGGAGTAGTACACAAAATTACTGTACTACACTTTGAGAAATAAAAACATATCAATACCATTAAAATTATATATTCAAAAATAATGAAAAATACAATACTGCTTGTGGCGAAAGAAAAACAGAGTAAATTATAAAGATAAATATTGAAAGAACAATAAATTGTTTAATATTAATTAACAATTAAAAAATATATAAAATATATTACTTTATTTTTAACAATAACTTTTTGTAAATTCACAAATTAAATCAGCTGTTGTTTACATTTAGAGGTTATGTCATACGGAAATACATATGTACGTTTGATCGCAAAAATGATGAATTGTATGTAAAACGCCAATTTTGACACACACGCCGAATTACGTATGGATCGTAAAACTGAATTTACATATGGAAAATACACATAGTGTAAACACACCTTTAATTGTGTAAATTTTAAATGCACATCTAACCATATCAAAAAGATGAATTATACAGAATTGCAAAAATATTTTTTTTATAATAATATAATATAATATAATATAATATAATATAATATAATATAATATAATATAATATAATATAATATAATATAATATAATATATAATATAATATAATATAATATAATATAATATAATATAATATAATATAATATAATATAATATAATATAATATAATATAATATAATATAATATAATATAATATAATATAATATAATATAATATAATATAATATAATATAATATAATATAATATAATATAATATAATATAATATAATATAATATAATATAATATAATATAATATAATATAATATAATATAATATAATATAATATAATATAATATAATATAATATAATATAATATAATATAATATAATATAATATAATATAATATAATATAATATAATATAATATAATATAATATAATATAATATAATATAATATAATATAATATAATATAATATAATATAATATAATATAATATAATATAATATAATATAATATAATATAATATAATATAATATAATATAATATAATATAATATAATATAATATAATATAATATAATATAATATAATATAATATAATATAATATAATATAATATAATATAATATAATATAATATAATATAATATAATATAATATAATATAATATAATATAATATAATATAATATAATATAATATAATATAATATAATATAATATAATATAATATAATATAATATAATATAATATAATATAATATAATATAATATAATATAATATAATATAATATAATATAATATAATATAATATAATATAATATAATATAATATAATATAATATAATATAATATAATATAATATAATATAATATAATATAATATAATATAATATAATATAATATAATATAATATAATATAATATAATATAATATAATATAATATAATATAATATAATATAATATAATATAATATAATATAATATAATATAATATAATATAATATAATATAATATAATATAATATAATATAATATAATATAATATAATATAATATAATATAATATAATATAATATAATATAATATAATATAATATAATATAATATAATATAATATAATATAATATAATATAATATAATATAATATAATATAATATAATATAATATAATATAATATAATATAATATAATATAATATAATATAATATAATATAATATAATATAATATAATATAATATAATATAATATAATATAATATAATATAATATAATATAATATAATATAATATAATATAATATAATATAATATAATATAATATAATATAATATAATATAATATAATATAATATAATATAATATAATATAATATAATATAATATAATATAATATAATATAATATAATATAATATAATATAATATAATATAATATAATATAATATAATATAATATAATATAATATAATATAATATAATATAATATAATATAATATAATATAATATAATATAATATAATATAATATAATATAATATAATATAATATAATATAATATAATATAATATAATATAATATAATATAATATAATATAATATAATATAATATAATATAATATAATATAATATAATATAATATAATATAATATAATATAATATAATATAATATAATATAATATAATATAATATAATATAATATAATATAATATAATATAATATAATATAATATAATATAATATAATATAATATAATATAATATAATATAATATAATATAATATAATATAATATAATATAATATAATATAATATAATATAATATAATATAATATAATATAATATAATATAATATAATATAATATAATATAATATAATATAATATAATATAATATAATATAATATAATATAATATAATATAATATAATATAATATAATATAATATAATATAATATAATATAATATAATATAATATAATATAATATAATATAATATAATATAATATAATATAATATAATATAATATAATATAATATAATATAATATAATATAATATAATATAATATAATATAATATAATATAATATAATATAATATAATATAATATAATATAATTGTGTAAGCAATGATTTTTGCCTTTCAAAATTTCAAATAAAAAAACACAAGCAAATTCGAATTAATTTGCTGAAGCCGAATTGCTTCTTGATTTATTGGTTGTTACAATACGACTGACAATAAAATTCAAAGATTCATATTTTTAGACTGCAAATTCTATTCTTTGCCATTTACCTAACTGTTATTGTTTTTTTAAATATTTTTAATGCTGCAATAACAATTTAAAAACAGGTTTTAACGCAGTAATTATGTACAACGCATGATGCTCTTTTAATGCAGTAGAATTTGGGTAGACAAAGGAATTAAAGAAGATAATAATGATGATTAATTATGATCGCAAATTAACATTAAGTTATTGAAAATTAAACTGCAAAAATTAATATAACATTAGGGTTATTCCTTCTCAAAACATCCTGCCCCCGTTGGAAGTTTTTGACTTTCAACATTATCGATTGGGAGCACGCAAAGCTTAGCTACGGCACGCTTTGCTGTTCCGGTTAGTGTCTTCAATATTGCGACCCTGGCTACTCCATCTGTTCCTAATATTGTTTCAATTACTCGTGCTAAGGGCCATTTCATGGGAGGCAAACCTTCATCCTTTATGACAACCATATCACCGACTTGTAGGTTTTTTGTACCAATTCGCCATTTGCTGCGTTGTTGTAATTGAGTTAAATACTCTGAATTCCATTTCTTCCAAAATATTTGCTGCATAAATGAAATTGTTTGCCATCGGCTCAATTTATGAACATTCAACATAGTAATATCTGGCTCGACAATAGATGAGAAGGGAGCACCAATCAAAAAGTGTGCTGGTGTAAGAACATCTAAATCTTCAGGGTGTTCTGTAAGAGGAATTAATGGTCTTGAATTTACAATTGCTGAAATTTGACAAACTAAAGTTCGCAAATCTTCGAAATTTAAAACTGTATTTCGAACAACTCGATAAAAATGATATTTTGCGATTTTTACCGCAGACTCCCAGAGGCCCCCAAAATGCGGGGAGCGGGGTGGTATAAAACGCCACTCTATTCCATCTTGCAAACATTGTTGGTGAATTGAGTCCTTGTGGATTTGACTTTCAAATAATTTTTTCAGTTCCGCCAATTCATTTTTCGCACCAACGAAGTTGGTTGCGTTATCCGACCAAATTGTTTTTGGTTTTCCACCAGTGCAAATAAAACGCTTTAATGCGGCTAAAAACGATTCTGTGGTCAAATCCTTGACAAGCTCAAGGTGCACGGCTTTCGTGGCAAAACATATAAATACCGAAATATAACATTTTATGGGAGCTCTGGTCCGTATTTCAGATTTGTGAAAAAAAGGACCGCAAAAATCAACACCGGTAACCAAAAATGCCCGAAATCCTTGCACCCGTCCAGTGGGCAAATTTTCCATGATGTGTTTAACAACTGTCGGCTTGACTCTGAAACAGGTGATACATTTGTTAACGATACGCCGAACTTCTTTGAGGCCTCCGATTGGCCAATATTGTAATCTAATTGATGCTAGCAATGCTTGTGGCCCAGCATGCAAATTTGTTAAATGAAAATTGTGAATTAAAGCTTCTGTATAGGGATGCCTCTTTGGCAAAATTACTGGATGCTTGGATTCAAAATGCAGTAATGAATTTTCAAGTCGCCCACCGACACGAATGACGCCAAATTGGTCCAGAAATGGATTTAATGAATAAATTTTGCTTTTTGAAGAAACTGGAATTTGGGCGGCCAGCTGAGCGTACTCCTCTTTGAGCGTCGATTTTTGAATAATTTTCGCAAGCATAAGTGAGCCTTGATGAACTTCAGCTACCGTTGGAAGACCCGATTGCTTAATGCCACTTTTGATCAGTAAATAGAATCTACATATGTATCCAAATATGCGCTGCATTTTTGTAAACGAATTTATATATTTAAAATTTGATGAGACAATCGATACCAATGATAATTTATTTTTTCGTTTTTCTGGCAATTCATCCGATGGATTTGGAAGCCTAGGCCAATCCTTAGGTTCCAATTGCAAAAACTCTGGCCCAGAGGTCCACAAATTTGAAACTAAGAGCTCTGCAGGTGTTGCACCTCTTGAAATTATATCTGCAGGATTTGCTGAAGTAGGCACGTAGCCCCAATTCATATTTGAAGAGCGTATTTGAATTTTAGAAATACGATTGGAAACAAATACGTTGAATCTTGATGCCTCCGAACGAAGCCATGAAAGAACGATTGAAGAATCGGACCAACAAAAAATCTCACAATTGAAAATGTTCATTTTTACGATGCTGCTCACCAGATCTGACAGTAAAAGTGCTGCTGATAGCTCCAATTTAGGAATAGTAAGTTGTTTTATTGGTGCAACCCTTGACTTAGAGCAAAGAAGTCGACATGATACAACACCTTCGGATTTTGAGCGTATGTAGACCGCACATCCGTACGCCAAGGTGCTTGCATCGCAAAATGCATGTAGTTGTATGGTTGTTGCAAATGTTAGTAAATATCTAGGAAACACTAACCTTTCGATCTGCTTAAATCCATTACAAAAATCCAGCCAAGAAGTATGAAGATGTTGAGGTAAACTCTCATCCCAGTGAATATTCTCCTTCCATAGCATTTGCATGATTATTTTAGCCTTGGTCAAAACCGGACCAATTAATCCTAACGGATCATAAAAACGAGCAATTGTAGACAGCACTGACCGTTTTGTAATCTTTGATTGAGTTACGAAAGACTTCAATGAAAATAAAAAGGTATCTGCGGATGGTTCCCAAATAAGTCCAAGAGTTTTAGTAATGTTTGTACCGTCATCAAAGGTTAAAAACTTTTCACGTTCGCTACCTTTAATATTGCTGAGAATATTTTCATTATTCGAGCACCACTTCCTTAGCACGAAATTACCGCTATGTAGAAGATCAGTAGTTTCCTGTAGTATTTTCAAAGCTTCTTCTTCTGAATTTGCACCCGAAATCAGGTCATCGACATAAAAATCGCGTTTTATTATATTACTACCAAGTGGGAATTGCTTGTTTGAAATATTTGCCAACTCATGCATAGCTCGAATAGCCAAAAACGACGCAGGTTTTGTCCCATATGTCACTGTGTCTAGCTTGAAAATTTGTAGGGGCTCTGCTGGATCCTTGCGCCAAAGAATACATTGCAAATACGAATCACGATCGTTGACACGAACGCATCTGTACATCTTAGCGATATCTGCTGTTAATGCGATTGGAAAGGTTCGAAAACGTATTAAAATGCTAAACAGCTTAGGTTGAATTGTTGGACCTGCCATAAGGACTTGATTTAATGAAACTCCAGAAGTTGTGATAGCTGAACCATCAAAAACAACCCTTAATTTGGTTGTGGTACTATCGCTCTTATGAACACAATGATGCGGCAAAAAATAAGTTGGAGTGTTTGGTGGAATCGCCGTCACGAGTGACATATGCTGCAAGTCGAGATACTCATCCATGAATGAGCAATAATTTGATTTTGTTTCAATATGTTTACTCAATCTTTTTTCCAATAATTTTAAACGGTGAAATGCGCTATTATACGAATCGCCAAGCCTGTGCAAATCTTTGGTGGGTAAAGAAACTAAGAATTCGCCTGACTCTAAACGCGAATACGTTTTAACAAAATGGTTACCGCAGTCCAACTCTTCCTTGGTAAATTTTGATTTTTTGTCGAATTCACTTTCAACTTCCCAAAAGCTTTTGAGAAGGTCATCAAGCGGTTCCGTAGGCTCATATTCGGATGTTGATTTTTGCACTGAGACGATGTTTGATGAGTCCCCAATATGACATTTACTGCCCCCGGACACAATCCAACCAAGTAGAGTTTTTTGCAAGATCGGTAAATTATTGCCAAGACGAATCTGACCAACACTCATGATATCAAAGAAATGGCTGGCTCCAATGAGTAAATCTATTCGTTGAGATTCGAAAAATAATGGGTCGGCTAATACAATATTAGATGGCACAATTGACTTAATACTATTTAGCGTCTGCTGAGGCTGATATTCCGTGATTGTTGGAGTGACGACGGCTACCATTGACGATGAATATTCTTGGGTTCGAGATTTGAATAAAATATTGACGGCATGGTTTGAAACGAAGCTTGATTGGGCGATGCCACTGACGTGCGTGGCTGTACGAATCTTCGGTAATTGAAGCTGTGCTGCTAGACGAGTTGTGATGAAGTTAATTTGCGAAGCCGAATCCAAAAGAGCTCTGCATGGTATGTACGAACCAGATGAATTTTTTAAAAATACTACGGCAGTTGCTAAAATGATGACTTCATTCGATGACGATGAGGATTTGTTACTAATTGCTGCAAGAGATGTTGATGGCTGCTGAGAATCAATTGGTGCATGGCTTGATGAGGGTAGAGATGGTTGCGTTTCGACGCGCCTTTCTGCATTAAAGCCCATGTGGAGTAATGTGTTGTGCTTCGATTTGCATTGCGAGCAACTTCCTGAATTACAAGTGCTGGATTTATGTCCCCCTTTTAGGCAATTGATACATAATTGCAAACGCTTCGCCTCCTTGAACCGCTCAACAGGTATCATACTTAAAAAATCTTGGCATCGATATATTTGATGATCACGCCCACTGCATCGAACACAGTTGCTTGGAAGATGAGTGGTTAAAAACGATTTTTTTGAATTATTTATATGTTTTGAACTAACCTGCTTGGCTGAATTTTGCGATTCAGCCACATTTTCCAGCATTTGACAACGCCGCTCCAAATACGCCTCCATTGCTGACCATGTCGGAATCTCTGACGATTGAAGTTGCTCCTCCCATTTCATCCGAGAAACCTTATCCAGCTTTGATGAAACCACATGAATAATCATCGCATCAGCCAACTGCTGCTTGTTGCCCATGACCGAAAGTGAACGAATGTGCGAAGAGATTTTGTCTGAAAGACTACGCAGCGCCACTGCCGAAGGAGAATCTAACGCTGAAATGCTGAAGATTTCACGAACGTGCGATTGAAAATTAAGACGCTTGTTGTCAAATCGCTTCGTGAGCATTTCCAACGCCACATCATAATTTGCATCATTAATTTGTAACGAACGAACTGTGTCAAGGGCCGAACCACTTAAACTTGACCGAAGATGCTGGAATTTCTCTACATTGCTAAGTTCCATGTCTTCATGAACAATTGTTTTGAACATGGAATAGAAATCTGGCCACTCCGTATAAATTCCGCTGAACTTTGGGATTTGAAGCAATGGTAGTCGATGTTTAGAGTGCGTTTGAAAAAATGAACCTTGTTGTGTTTCATCCAGCGGTGGTCTGATTCTAGGCGAATGATGTGAATCACCTTTTCGTGAATTCAATACCTTCATCAATGTTGTTTTGATGGATATGGCAAAAAAGGTAAATTCTTGACGAGCACTTGTCTCTAACTCATCATAATCCGCCTCCTCTAAGCAAGTTTGGTAATGGTTGAAATCTTCGCCAAACTGATGAACCTCATCCAAATAAAATTTAATTTGAACCTCGTCCAACAATTCCAGCTCTTTGAATTGGGGAGAGCTTTGTAGCTCCGATAATTGTTTGAATAGCGAAGCACACTTCTTTTTGTAAAAAACTTTCTTGCGATCAGAATTTTCTACTTCACTGTTAGCACTTGTACTCATTTTAATTTTTTAATATTTAGTTTATTTAAATATTTTTTAAATTTAATATTCCGATCACGTCGGGGTCACCAAAAGATGTGTAAGCAATGATTTTTGCCTTTCAAAATTTCAAATAAAAAAACACAAGCAAATTCGAATTAATTTGCTGAAGCCGAATTGCTTCTTGATTTATTGGTTGTTACAATACGACTGACAATAAAATTCAAAGATTCATATTTTTAGACTGCAAATTCTATTCTTTGCCATTTACCTAACTGTTATTGTTTTTTTAAATATTTTTAATGCTGCAATAACAATTTAAAAACAGGTTTTAACGCAGTAATTATGTACAACGCATGATGCTCTTTTAATGCAGTAGAATTTGGGTAGACAAAGGAATTAAAGAAGATAATAATGATGATTAATTATGATCGCAAATTAACATTAAGTTATTGAAAATTAAACTGCAAAAATTAATATAACATTAGGGTTATTCCTTCTCAAAACAATAATATAATATAATATAATATAATATAATATAATATATAATATAATATAATATAATATATAATATAATATAATATAATATAATATAATATAATATAATATAATATAATATAATATAATATAATATAATATAATATAATATAATATAATATAATATAATATAATATAATATAATATAATATAATATAATATAATATAATATAATATAATATAATATAATATAATATAATATAATATAATATAATATAATATAATATAATATAATATAATATAATATAATATAATATAATATAATATAATATAATATAATATAATATAATATAATATAATATAATATAATATAATATAATATAATATAATATAATATAATATAATATAATATAATATAATATAATATAATATAATATAATATAATATAATATAATATAATATAATATAATATAATATAATATAATATAATATAATATAATATAATATAATATAATATAATATAATATAATATAATATAATATAATATAATATAATATAATATAATATAATATAATATAATATAATATAATATAATATAATATAATATAATATAATATAATATAATATAATATAATATAATATAATATAATATAATATAATATAATATAATATAATATAATATAATATAATATAATATAATATAATATAATATAATATAATATAATATAATATAATATAATATAATATAATATAATATAATATAATATAATATAATATAATATAATATAATATAATATAATATAATATAATATAATATAATATAATATAATATAATATAATATAATATAATATAATATAATATAATATAATATAATATAATATAATATAATATAATATAATATAATATAATATAATATAATATAATATAATATAATATAATATAATATAATATAATATAATATAATATAATATAATATAATATAATATAATATAATATAATATAATATAATATAATATAATATAATATAATATAATATAATATAATATAATATAATATAATATAATATAATATAATATAATATAATATAATATAATATAATATAATATAATATAATATAATATAATATAATATAATATAATATAATATAATATAATATAATATAATATAATATAATATAATATAATATAATATAATATAATATAATATAATATAATATAATATAATATAATATAATATAATATAATATAATATAATATAATATAATATAATATAATATAATATAATATAATATAATATAATATAATATAATATAATATAATATAATATAATATAATATAATATAATATAATATAATATAATATAATATAATATAATATAATATAATATAATATAATATAATATAATATAATATAATATAATATAATATAATATAATATAATATAATATAATATAATATAATATAATATAATATAATATAATATAATATAATATAATATAATATAATATAATATAATATAATATAATATAATATAATATAATATAATATAATATAATATAATATAATATAATATAATATAATATAATATAATATAATATAATATAATATAATATAATATAATATAATATAATATAATATAATATAATATAATATAATATAATATAATATAATATAATATAATATAATATAATATAATATAATATAATATAATATAATATAATATAATATAATATAATATAATATAATATAATATAATATAATATAATATAATATAATATAATATAATATAATATAATATAATATAATATAATATAATATAATATAATATAATATAATATAATATAATATAATATAATATAATATAATATAATATAATATAATATAATATAATATAATATAATATAATATAATATAATATAATATAATATAATATAATATAATATAATATAATATAATATAATATAATATAATATAATATAATATAATATAATATAATATAATATAATATAATATAATATAATATAATATAATATAATATAATATAATATAATATAATATAATATAATATAATATAATATAATATAATATAATATAATATAATATAATATAATATAATATAATATAATATAATATAATATAATATAATATAATATAATATAATATAATATAATATAATATAATATAATATAATATAATATAATATAATATAATATAATATAATATAATATAATATAATATAATATAATATAATATAATATAATATAATATAATATAATATAATATAATATAATATAATATAATATAATATAATATAATATAATATAATATAATATAATATAATATAATATAATATAATATAATATAATATAATATAATATAATATAATATAATATAATATAATATAATATAATATAATATAATATAATATAATATAATATAATATAATATAATATAATATAATATAATATAATATAATATAATATAATATAATATAATATAATATAATATAATATAATATAATATAATATAATATAATATAATATAATATAATATAATATAATATAATATAATATAATATAATATAATATAATATAATATAATATAATATAATATAATATAATATAATATAATATAATATAATATAATATAATATAATATAATATAATATAATATAATATAATATAATATAATATAATATAATATAATATAATATAATATAATATAATATAATATAATATAATATAATATAATATAATATAATATAATATAATATAATATAATATAATATAATATAATATAATATAATATAATATAATATAATATAATATAATATATATAATATAATATAATATAATATAATATAATATAATATAATATAATATAATATAATATAATATAATATAATATAATATAATATAATATAATATAATATAATATAATATAATATAATATAATATAATATAATATAATATAATATAATATAATATAATATAATATAATATAATATAATATAATATAATATAATATAATATAATATAATATAATATAATATAATATAATATAATATAATATAATATAATATAATATAATATAATATAATATAATATAATATAATATAATATAATATAATATAATATAATATAATATAATATAATATAATATAATATAATATAATATAATATAATATAATATAATATAATATAATATAATATAATATAATATAATATAATATAATATAATATAATATAATATAATATAATATAATATAATATAATATAATATAATATAATATAATATAATATAATATAATATAATATAATATAATATAATATAATATAATATAATATAATATAATATAATATAATATAATATAATATAATATAATATAATATAATATAATATAATATAATATAATATAATATAATATAATATAATATAATATAATATAATATAATATAATATAATATAATATAATATAATATAATATAATATAATATAATATAATATAATATAATATAATATAATATAATATAATATAATATAATATAATATAATATAATATAATATAATATAATATAATATAATATAATATAATATAATATAATATAATATAATATAATATAATATAATATAATATAATATAATATAATATAATATAATATAATATAATATAATATAATATAATATAATATAATATAATATAATATAATATAATATAATATAATATAATATAATATAATATAATATAATATAATATAATATAATATAATATAATATAATATAATATAATATAATATAATATAATATAATATAATATAATATAATATAATATAATATAATATAATATAATATAATATAATATAATATAATATAATATAATATAATATAATATAATATAATATAATATAATATAATATAATATAATATAATATAATATAATATAATATAATATAATATAATATAATATAATATAATATAATATAATATAATATAATATAATATAATATAATATAATATAATATAATATAATATAATATAATATAATATAATATAATATAATATAATATAATATAATATAATATAATATAATATAATATAATATAATATAATATAATATAATATAATATAATATAATATAATATAATATAATATAATATAATATAATATAATATAATATAATATAATATAATATAATATAATATAATATAATATAATATAATATAATATAATATAATATAATATAATATAATATAATATAATATAATATAATATAATATAATATAATATAATATAATATAATATAATATAATATAATATAATATAATATAATATAATATAATATAATATAATATAATATAATATAATATAATATAATATAATATAATATAATATAATATAATATAATATAATATAATATAATATAATATAATATAATATAATATAATATAATATAATATAATATAATATAATATAATATAATATAATATAATATAATATAATATAATATAATATAATATAATATAATATAATATAATATAATATAATATAATATAATATAATATAATATAATATAATATAATATAATATAATATAATATAATATAATATAATATAATATAATATAATATAATATAATATAATATAATATAATATAATATAATATAATATAATATAATATAATATAATATAATATAATATAATATAATATAATATAATATAATATAATATAATATAATATAATATAATATAATATAATATAATATAATATAATATAATATAATATAATATAATATAATATAATATAATATAATATAATATAATATAATATAATATAATATAATATAATATAATATAATATAATATAATATAATATAATATAATATAATATAATATAATATAATATAATATAATATAATATAATATAATATAATATAATATAATATAATATAATATAATATAATATAATATAATATAATATAATATAATATAATATAATATAATATAATATAATATAATATAATATAATATAATATAATATAATATAATATAATATAATATAATATAATATAATATAATATAATATAATATAATATAATATAATATAATATAATATAATATAATATAATATAATATAATATAATATAATATAATATAATATAATATAATATAATATAATATAATATAATATAATATAATATAATATAATATAATATAATATAATATAATATAATATAATATAATATAATATAATATAATATAATATAATATAATATAATATAATATAATATAATATAATATAATATAATATAATATAATATAATATAATATAATATAATATAATATAATATAATATAATATAATATAATATAATATAATATAATATAATATAATATAATATAATATAATATAATATAATATAATATAATATAATATAATATAATATAATATAATATAATATAATATAATATAATATAATATAATATAATATAATATAATATAATATAATATAATATAATATAATATAATATAATATAATATAATATAATATAATATAATATAATATAATATAATATAATATAATATAATATAATATAATATAATATAATATAATATAATATAATATAATATAATATAATATAATATAATATAATATAATATAATATAATATAATATAATATAATATAATATAATATAATATAATATAATATAATATAATATAATATAATATAATATAATATAATATAATATAATATAATATAATATAATATAATATAATATAATATAATATAATATAATATAATATAATATAATATAATATAATATAATATAATATAATATAATATAATATAATATAATATAATATAATATAATATAATATAATATAATATAATATAATATAATATAATATAATATAATATAATATAATATAATATAATATAATATAATATAATATAATGATAATATAATATAATATAATATAATATAATATAATATAATATAATATAATATAATATAATATAATATAATATAATATAATATAATATAATATAATATATGTTTTTTATATTATTCTTATGTAATTCTCATGATATTTTTATCTTATTTTTTTTCTTTGTTTTTATGTTATTTTTACATAATTGAAATTGAAAATGTACAAATAAATTTTAAAAAAAGTAGTGTAGGGAAAAAAGGGAATTTTTTTCATAAGCGTAGAGATTTCTGAAAAAATCTCCTGGCATCACTAGTACCTATTAAAAAACAATGTAAAAATTCACAAGACAACGCGACATAGACTTGCTTTGTTCAAAAGCTTCCATAAGACTGAATGAAATTGTTGCTTACTTTACTCTTTGGTGAGTATTTTCATTTTTGTTCGGCTGTATACATATAAGAAGCCAATTAGAGTTCGGTTTACTCGTGCTGCTATGCATATGTTTGTGTGTTAACAAAAATATACGATATCCCAGTCATCATTTCGAAGATTGTTTTAACAAAAATTAGCTTACTGTGTCTTCTTCGAGCACTTTTGATGATTAAAAACTGATTAATCACATGCGCTATTAGAAAAAGACTAGAAAATGATTTTTGCTTTCTCTTAAAAAGTGATTTGTAGAAAAATTACATTAAATAAGACTCAAAAAATGAGTCGAAACTGATCAGAAAAGCGGATAAAAAGGACTCTCAAGAAGATTCGCGGGTAAGGTAATATTTAATCCCAACAAAAGAATATTTTGTGATCAGCAAAAGGGCGCATTTATGACTGTTTTAATAGCACATATGAGTCAAAAAGACTCCACATGATCATTTATTGCATAAAATGCTTACTGGGATTTTATTCACTATCTGTAGAAACAGGTTTTTTAAGTAAAATCAATCTGCACACAATTTCAAATCTATTTCGTTCACAATGATATGATCACTTTGTTTACTAGCTAACAGTAAAATAAGAAAATAGTATTATAATACAGCGTAATGATGAATTGTACCTCTCAATTAGTTTATTTTTAATGTGCCATAAGAAGTTCGGTTTGTGCTAAGAAAAGCATGAATATATGTTTCCCAGGGCGAACCTTCATCATTGCACTATGATTGAGTTGAGCTCCGCGACTATTCGTAATGTGAATAGCTCCTGTCAAAAATTTTTGGTAGTTGGGAATGGCGTTTGTGTTAAGAAAAGCATAAATGCATGTTTCCCAGGGCAAGGCTCGATCATTGCACATTGATTGAGCTGAGCTCCGCGGTTATTCTTAATGTGGATAACTGTTGAAACAAAATTTTGGGAATGGCGTTTGCCTCCGTCCCGACATTAAATAACAAATTTTATAAATTTATTGTAATTAACATCTGACAAAAAATAGTATTTTTCTAAACACCAATTTTTTTACAGGGTAAATAAAAATATTTTATGGTTTACCTACCTACTACTTTTGAATGTAAGTATGCAGGGTTTATACATGTACTAAAAATACAACTCTTAAAACCATACTATTTTTTCAACTCTAAAAATTTCAGAATTTTGTAAAAATAAAATAAAATACCGATTTATTTTAATATGCGCTTATTATGGATATACATACATATACAGAATATATGAATATTATTTATAGTATTTTGATATTGGCAACAATAGTATGTATCAATTTGTAACATTTTGTGATGTTATAAAAATCGCAGAATATTGATATTGATTTTATATAGTTTCTTTTATTAATTAATTAACTTAAATATTACACCAAAAAATATTGATATTGATGAATTTTTATATTATTAACACAACGACCACAAAAACAACATGCACAGCTATGACAAAATACAAAATTTAAGAAAACAATATAGGAAAACGTCATATTTTTTTTTACCTTTTCAGTGATTTCTCGGCACCTATGAAACCTATTGTCATGATTTAAAAACAGAAACCTTCTCAAGATGTTAGTGAATCATTCTCACTAAAAACAAGCGCCCTATCTGCCCTATTGAGGGCGTTATCACAAGAACACATATTCAAATCATATTTTCTCATGACTTTTTAATTCTTCGCTCAATTCTCAGGACCAGATTAACCTATTTGGACGATTTTAAATAGCAAACTTCTCAGGATGTTAGTGAATCATTTTTTATACCAAGGAGCACCCTAGCTATCCGATTGAAGCCGTCATCGTGATTTCCACAGACGGACAGACGGACAGCCGGACAGACGGACATCGCTATATCAACTTCGCTTGTTATAAGGATCAGAAATATATATATTTTATGGGGTTCAGAATTTTTTTTTCTAATTATTACAAACGGAATGACAAACTTATATATTACCCTCTGCACACTGGAGTGGAGGGTATAAAAACGCAATTACCCAATTTACATAAAAAATGCAAGGTAGCATCTGCTACGAAATTATTATTTTAATTTTAATACTTTTAAGTGCACCTGCAGCGCTCATTTTAAGAGTGATGACTGCTGCATTTTTTTTTTGCAATTGACAAAGTATTTGTCACATTGGGCCTACCTACGTACCTTAACTTGTATGTAAAGTTAATAATGGATATCATAATGCATTCCCTGCAACGTTGTCTGCTGCAACATTTCCTGAAATGTTTACCCACATGATTCGAAGTTTATTTGGGAATTTAATTAATAAATTACGAATATCTGTCACTGTTTGTTCACAGTGTTTTGTGTTGAAAATTTCTGAGATTGTGGATTTGCTATTAGTGCAAAGAAAGAACTGGCCTTTTTGATAAGAGGAGCATTCAGTGGCGAGTTTGATTGCTAGGGCTTCTTCTGTGAAAATGCTGCAGTGGGTTTCTAAGAATCCATTGTATATAATAGAAAAATTATGATCAACAACACCCAACGATGTATATATATCAGTTTTAGAGCCGTCAGTGAAGATAAATTTCCAATCTTTATAGACATTTTACGGACAAAAATAATTGTTGATATATTTCAGGTGATGTTGCTTGTTTTGGATGGTTTAAGAATAATTGACGTTTGTCTTAAAAACCACTAAGGTACAATTTCGTTTTGAGTAAATACGGTCGTAGAGTAGGAAAGAGATCTCTAGCGTACTTTAAACATGTATGTATAGCAGATTGATTTTTGCATATTTGTTTCCGTTTACCGGTATTTTTGAGGTGTTTGTTTAGGTTCTTGTTATTTGATATAAACAATTTAGGGATAAGTTTTAAATCACTTGAGTAGATATATTCATCAACTGAAGGAAATCCAGCTTCAATCAGCATATGGGCATTTCTCCAATGTCGAATGCGACATTCGTACGCATTCAAAGTGAAAAAAAAACATATGCCAAAACATTATTTTATTTTGTCAAAAAGCAAGAATTTCTCTTGATTAGCACTATAAATGGTGCTAAGGTTGATTTTGGGCAATTGTTCGTTTACAAAAAACCAAGGCATTCGCATGCGACAAAAACAGAAGTCACTTTCAGGGCGAACTGTTCAAACACTTATTTCAGCGAAACCTGAAGGAATATTTTAGTGCGACTAATTTTAAAATATTATGCATTGACGCATCTTAATTTAATTTTAATTACTGTCACACGCTACATGTCGAATGCGACAATTTGTTCCATCATACTTTTTATGTTTATTTTTTTACTTTTTATGTAACTAGATATGCATAAGAAGATTATAAATGATATTTAATATATTCAATATATTTATTTTCACAACAAAAATTATAAACTTAACAAAATATCTCTAGTAATAGTTTCAAAAACTAATACTTGTGGATAATTTTTTGTACACTTTCCATCTTGCATAGATACTGAATTCATATTCAAAGTACCGAATGGTCCACGAATCATGTTTTTTTGTTTTGGTGTTATTTTATCAACCATCCAAATTAAAATGTGAGCGTGCGGTAGTCCTTTCTTTTGTCATTCAATCGAATACATCCAGCAACGTACTTCACCAAATATGTTTAATTTTATCTGCATGTCCATTTACGATTTCATCTTTTGCTTAAATACACGTTTAGTTACATCATGTCGGTCTGCTGGCTCTTGACCTTCAAATAAATGTTCTTTAACTTCCATTCCATTGCGGATGGAACGTGAAAGTTATAAAAAATCAGGTTCTTCACAATGATATAATTTAAACGTTCAGTTTCAATTTTTGCATACATATCAACAATGTATTGATGCAAAAACTTATGCGTAAAACGCATATGCGTTGACATTTTTCGATGTTCTTTCTTTTTAAACCATCAGTGAAAGTAGACCTTTCCAACGCATACATTGGTTTGTAAATTGGTCAAACAGTTCTCCAGTTTTAGCGAGCCATATTCAAAAATTCAAAAATTTTATGTTTTGTATTTATATTTTATTTATTAAAAAAAAAAAAAAATTATTTTGAATTTATACATTTTACACTTACGATGTCGCACGCTACAAACTTTAAATAAGTACCACGAGCAAAGCGCTATTTTGCAGCAAATTTTTTTTTATTAATTGAGTTTGAAATTATTCAGGCTCAAGATCAAATGTTTTTACTTTAAATAAAGCAAAAACATTGGCACATTTGTTTCAAAAAATTGATCTATATTCTGCATGATAGGTTATACAGCTGTTTCGGGAAGAGTCACCAACCCTCATCAGTAACCAAAAGCAGTAGATAGTTTGTTTGGTAAAAAGTTAAATTCATATATATTTGCTGAAAACAACCAAATGAGAATTCAAGCAAAAGTTATACTAATTAAGCCTCTTCCAATATAACAAACTAAAATATAGAACAACTTTGATTTGAAACAAATATGTTTTGTATACGAGTACACATTGCATACTACAATATACATGTTTGTTTTTGGCTTGAAAAGAACGAGAAAAACAATTTATTTTTGCTAATCTTACATTTTTCTTATATTCTTTAAATATAAACCGAGATTTAAAACAGCAAATGTCAATGCATAATGTCTCTCATTAAAAACATTAAGCAAAACAAAACGTGCACCAGTGATGTTTTTCACTTCTTCGACTTTGCATTTGATTATTTCAAAACGTGTTAAGTATACATGTAAAATTTGTTTACATTAGTTAAATTTTATAGATTCCCTATAAAAATATGTTAAAACAACATAATTTTATAGACTTTGAATTTTTTGACTGCGGTTGACATTTCTGTGGAAATGCCCATAACTATAATATTAATAGGCTAGGCGATTTCTTGTGACCGATGTTATGTTCTACCGTTTTATACCGATTTTGACCAAACTTATTTTTAGCCGTTTTGCAGATTTACAGTTTTTTTATTTTTTCCTTTATTTTGTATTTAAAGTTGCTACTAACACATACATAAATACAATGCTATGTGTGTGTTTATTAAATTTGTTAATGTGTTTGTAATAAAAATGAGTTTGTTTTTTGTGTTGTTTTGTGAATTGGCTATAATTGATTAGCATACCTTTACGGTCTTTATTTAATGAAAATTTAAAGTTTCCTAGAACTTGCACTCGAATTTCGAGGGCTGGAATCTGCTAGTTTTTAGTATTAACGCATATCTGATGGCAGAATGGTAGGGTGAGTATAATCTTTTTAGATACTTTTTAGGGCAGTGACCATAGATTTGGAGACCACAGTCGATTTTAGCAAGAAAAAGAGCTTTAGTAACATGTAAAAGCGTGTGAGTAGAGCATCTTTTCGACGATAGAAACTTTATGATATTCAATCGTAGTAGAAAGTTTTTTCTCAATTGAAGGCAGTGTTGATTAAAGTTAAAATTGCAAGAATACTTAATTCAATGACATGTTCAATAGTGATGTTGTTGTATTTGAGTATAGGAGGATTGCAGCATTTTTATTTTGAAAATATCTCGCATTTTTCTAAGGATAACTTAGCTCTAGATTTCTTTGACCATTCCTTTATATCAGTAAGCAAATTTGAGAACGCTGTTTCCACCCTAATGGTGTCATAATTTTTTGAAAGAAATGCTGTTCAATAATTTTATATTTAGACGCCATATAACTTACCTCGGAGATCCTTGGGGAATACCGTTTTGTAAAGAAAAAAATTCTGATTGGGTAGAGTTCGTACCCTAAATTTACGATTAATTAAGAATGCTTTGACTGTCATATATTTTTTGTCCTACTCTCCAGTTACTGAGTTCTTGTAACACAATGTGACAACCGACAGATCGAAAGCCTTTTCGAAATCGAGAGAGAGCAATGTGGATTGTTTTTTTTAAATGCGACTTGGTTGGGGTGTATGAAACCGTTTTTAAGGCATACCACATAACTCGTTCTGCAACCATTTTTTCGTATAATTTGCCAATGCAGAGAAGTAAAAAAATTGGTCTGTAGCTACTAATTGTTTCAACGGGCTTATTCGGTTTTTGCATTGGTAAAATTATTGCATTTCGCCAGTTTTGAGGATAAACTCCTGAGTCAAAAATATCGTTGTAGAGTGATAAGTCTATCTTTTATGCACGATGGTAAGTTTTTTAGCATTGAATATGGAATCTTATTGTAACCAGGGAGTTAATGTTGCATTCAAATTCTAGAATTTCTCTTTTTGTTGTAGAAAAAGTTGAATGAAATTGATTTTCTTGTGAGCGATCAGACCAAAATTTACCAAAATCGTTGCAATGTCAGTGGAAGACGTCAAATATTGTTGATCTAGCGTTATAAAGCGAAACGGGTTGTAAGTTTTATTGCCAACAAGTGTTTTAATATCAATCCATATTTTTTGTATTTGAGTTGGAATTAATTAATGATGTAAATTTTAGAAGAGATTCTGATTTAGAAGTTTTAACAGCTTTTTCAAATATAGCGTTTGCTTTCTTGTAAGCTAGAAGATTTACATCTGATCTAGAGCGTATAAAGGAGTGCCACTTATCTTGTTTATCGTTTCTTACATTATTTAAAGTAGAATTCCACCATGGGGTATTGATGAATTTTCTGAAAAACGAATACATAATTCTTTGGAGTTTAGCTGCTTCAGAGTTGGTATTAATTGAACCGTATATTTTCATAGTTTGTTTTTTAAATTTAGAGCTATGTTTCCATTTGGCTGAGTTGGAATCGCACCCTATCCCAAGAAGGATGGGGAGATGGTCGCTACCATATAATGAATTTAGAGCCATCATTTAAGACTGTAAGGTTTTCGCTCAAAATAAAATCTTCTATAATTCTCCCTCTCTCATTTGATTTGTGTGTGTGCCCCAGATTATACTCCAGGCGTTTAAATCACCTAATAGAAAATTGAGACTTTTGTTTGGAGCGGAAATGTATTTTATGTCATTTATTGAAAATGTTTGACTAGGTGGTATGTAACAGTTAATTATCGAGAAAGACAGATTTAAATTTATTATTAGCCCTATTATAGCTATTTATACCCTATACCACTATGTGGTTTGGGTATAATGACTTTGTGCTGCTGTTTGTAACAACCAAAAATATTTGACCTAGACCCATCTTTAATTATACCGATCGAATCAGAATCACTTTCTGAGTTGATTTAACAATGTCCGTCCGTCCGTCCGTCCGTCCGTCCGTCTGTGTGTCCATGTAAAGCTTGTAATCAAACTGCAGGTCGCAAATATGAATATATTTTGACGAAATTTGGTATATAAGCTTTTATCGGCCATGGGATGAACGCTATTGAAATTGGTGAGAATCGGTCCATGTTCAGACCTAGCGCCCATACAAATTACCCATATGAAATCGACATAAATTGCCATAAGATCCAAATTGTCATATAGATCTTACTCAAATTGGGTTTATATGCATTCATTACATCCACTAATGAGTAGTCCAAAAATGATCCCTTTGACCCCATATAGAACTGCTTCCCGATCTTCACTTAAATCTATTAAAAAACAAAAATATTGCACTGATTCTTCTCAAATTTTGTTTGTACATATTTTTGCAAAATACAAGAGACTTTACCAAACATGATCAGGATCGGTCCATTTTTAGACCTAGTCCCTTTATAGATATAGCATCCGATATGAACTTTTTCATATCTGCAGCCAAAAAAATTAATAAAAATCCCACTCAAATTTGGTTTTTGCTTATTTTCAATGTCCAGTTAGTTGGGCCTAAGAGATAGGGTTTCTAAACGCATGGTATAGGGTATCGTATAGTCGGTCTAGACCGACTATAATTCTCTTACTTGTTTTTTGATATGAAAGATTACTGTTTGTTAACAAGAAAACAAACATCTTGCTTTACATGTGAGTTGTTAGGCAAATTGTGGAAATATCCCTCGTATAGCTTGTGAGTTATTCAGCCCAATTCTAAACAAAAATTCCGCACGAAATTTCTCACTACTCCCTTTTCCCCTATTATGAATAAAAATTCCTTCGGAAAAAAAATCGATGGGAAAAAGTAGTTATTCTTAATGCACTTGAATTTGGCTTTTTCCCCCAAAAAATTTCCCTTGCAAAACAGACGGGAGTTTACATCAAATTGTACGAAGTATTTTGATAAAACAAAATTTAAATAAAAAAAATTAATATTTTATTTTTCTTGTAGGTTGAAGACCACAAATAAGGCCCAACTTCAACTTTTGTTAACTTTATTGAAAGCCAATTCAGGCATTGATTGCGTTTTCCATAGATTCAGCCCACAATTTATGAGAGAATTAAAAACTGGAACTTTATTCTTCGTCACTTATAATTACATCGAGATCATGTTATTGTTTGTTTTGTTGTGGTTAATTGTTTTTGGTTTGTTTGTTGATATGTTAATTTTGTTTAATACGGTGCTGTTTGAAGAGATAATATGAGGTTCAGTTGTTGTAAATATTGAAGAGGTAGTCGATGTTGCGAATTTATCTTGAGGGGGAAAGATGTTGAGTGATGGATGTAGATTGAGAATAATTATTTTGTTGTTTGTTAATTTTATTTTCGTTGGTTACCTTTGTTTCATTTTTGTTTTCAGAAATTTTTTGTTCATTTTTTTTTTCAGAGATTTTTTGTTTATTTGGTTTTTTTTCGGTTGTAATAGAAGAGTAAGTTGAGTTGAGAGGTATTATTGGAATGGTATTTCTTTGAATACGTTTACCTTCGTTTATTTTTTATTTTAATTTTTAAAAGTTCTTTTTGTTGGGTAAATCTTGTACATTTGTTTGAATTAGATGGGTGTTCTTCAAGACAATTGGCACATTGAATACGTGTACATTCCTGGATAGAAGGTGGTTAATTGAATGTTACACAAAATTCTGAATTTTGGCAATGGTTGTTGGTATGTCCAAGCTTTTGGCATTTTTACAGCGCATTGGGTTTGGAAAATATTCGCGAACATTAACGGAGTTCCAGGAAATTTTTATTTTATCTGGAAGGTGGTATAAATCAAATGTAAGTAAATAATATGTAAATAATATTATTTAAATATGGTGCATATATAGTTGATTTAGTGAAATTAAGATTTCAATGAAGTTTACATTTAATTTTGCAAAGACCATACAACTCTTTAGCAAGTATCAACTTATCAAAATTATATACCTAGGATTAGGTGGTTGGCTCTTGGGAAGTAGTGGGAAAGGAGATGTCTTTTGATTTAAATTTTTTACGTACGTACGGGCTAGTAGAATTTGCCAATAAGGCAGGCATTTTGTTTACCCAGAGGGCATTTTTTTGTTTTTTAGAACACACTTAAAGAGTTATTTAAGTATAGAGTGAAATTGAGAGAAAAACACGTTCACTAAAGATTAGAATAAAATTAGAAAACTGTCAAAAATAACAATACGCGGCTAAAATATTATACGTCCTAGACGACGATTGAAAAATAAATAAATAATTTGCGTCTATATCTTCTTAAACTTCAATTTTTTCAGGAAGTAATTTAGGCATATTTTCCCAGATTTTTGCATAAATAGAAGTTAGGTTCTAGTTTAATTCTCTTGACAACTCGCCGGACGCATATTGTAGTCTATCTGGTTGCGGAGCACCAAACTGACTTAAATCTTTCCCCAACATCGATATTATGAAATAGCATTGGATTTAAATATCTGTCTTCTATGAAGAATGTCTTCAAACAGATCATTCCTGTCACGCTGCCAGATTTCCAGAGGTTTCATAACACACAAACTCGCTAAAATTGCCTGAAGAGTACCACTGTGTGATTTTCCGTCAACCCTTGAAATTCACAGGCTTCATGCAATGTTTCACATTCTCGACCATTAATGATTTCCAAATCAGTAAAACACTGTTGTCCCTTTTCAATATTCAGGAGTATTCCTAGCCAATATCATACCAAATTTGTTACATGTACGGTATACACATGACGAAGATCGTCTCCAGCTGAAAACTGTTGTTGTATATAATCAACAAAATCCGGTTTAAATGCTTTAACGAACACATTTGTGGAAGTTTTGGGTATCATATATATAGAAAACGAGCAGTTTTCATAGCAAGCAAACTCTGGTAACCAAGAAATTTAAAAAGTGGTATCTGGTATGGCCTATAATAGCCCAGAGGAATTATCATCTGCGTGCCAAATTTCATGTGAATCGGTTTTGTTGTTTAAGAAATAATTATAAACCTTACCTTGATAACCCTACTCAAAACTATTTTAAACTTTTTGTAGAATCTATATTTGTAATACCTCTTTTCTAATATAATTCAGTATGCTGAATCCAAAAATGACAAAATATATGTTTTTCTCAGTTGTCATTCTTGAAATAACGTGGTTTTTATATTAACGCTATGTTTTTGTATTTTTTGTATGTTGAACAGTGTTATTATATTAACTATCAATTCTAATAATTCACAAAGTGCAACACAAAATAATTCTAAAATGTATGGTTTATTTTCGAAATATACAATAATTGAGTTTTAACTTACTTCATCTTCATCAGTTTCCGTATCATCCGGTTGAAATTCATCTGTACTGTCTACTACAGCTAAATCGTATTTGTCATGATATTCTACAACGACATTTTTATTTGCTATTTCCGTTTCCTGTAACTTGTATTCCTCTTTGACAGTTGAACTTTCAACATCGATTTCATTTTTAACTACAATCAGTGGATCCTCCTAAACAAAATTTTTAAATGTGATTAATTTTAGTTAGATTTTCTATATCATATTAACATTATATATTTATATACAAATAAAGTCTAATCTATAACATTAATAGGTAAGGCGATTTCTTGTGACCGATAATACCTCATTGACAGGTATTTCTTTTTAGCTGTTTACAGATTTGCACCGTCTGGAACATTTTTTTGAAGTAATGTTCATTTAAAGTTGCTACTAACACACACATAAAACACACACTGTGTGCGTGTTTATTATACTACACTAACCCCTATTAATACGTCGCTAACATATATTTTTTATTAAAAAATTTGTAGGTACAATTATTCAATCAATATCAAACCTATTGAAAAAAAATCAAATGCATTTGAAATGTTTTTTTATGCTTTATTAAAAATAAAAACTTAAAATTTATTTCACACAAAAACATTATTTTTACAAATTAAAAACTTCAAGCACTTTTTAAGTGTATTATTTAATTTTGACCATTATTAATACGTACGCCATAAAAAATCACATATTGCTCTTTGGGGCTCATTTCTAAGCCGTCTTTTCATTATAGCCAACACTGACTTAATCGGATTGAGGTCTGGACTAGATAGGGGCCACTCTAAAACATTAACATTGTTTTCCAAGAACCAGATTTTTGGTTATTTTCGCAGTGTAGACTGGTGTGCCATCCCGTTGAAAAGTTTATTCACCGAACGAGCTTACCCCCCAATCTCACATCACACTGAAATTGTAAAATCGTTGTGTACGTATTATCAACGAAAAAGTGTTCGAATTAGTCGAATCCATCGCCATTAAATTTTATGCTCACACATCTGACTGCAATCTCATTTTTAAAATGTTGTCGAAGCGTAAACTTGAAAAAATTTGTATACTTCTCTCTCTTATTTTATTTTAAGTAGAGTTACCGAGTTTATTATACAGGCACATGTTTGAGGGAAAATGTTAACATTGATTATTATTAGTATTATTTTAATAATACTTTGTATGCGCATTTCAAAAAATAAATCATTATAATAGATTTAACAAGTTAAAAATTTAATTACAATTTTACAGAATCCAGTAAATTTGCATTAAATTTATAACAGGGTAACATTAATCATCGTTAGTGTCTGCCACTACTCGGTGCCATTAGTGTGACCACTGCGGGAAATGTGTGTGTATTAGTAAAAAAAATGTGAGTGTATTGAGTTTTTCGAACTTGCAGTGTGATGTGAGATGGCTGGGTTAGGTTTTCTAATGAATCCATCAAGTGTTCTTCCAGTATTTTTAGGTATCTGGCAGCATTATTAGTATTTATAATAAAACAAAGTTGCCCTACTCCCTTAGGCCGAGGCCACGCAATGAGCGACAAAGCGGCGAGCGACAGAGCGATGAGCGGAAAAAATTAAAACATGAAAAACTACTGAAGTGGCCACACAATGAGCGGCATGTGAGCGGCATTTCTGAGCGTCTAAGCGGCGCCGCTCAGGAATATAACTTGTTCTAATTTTTAGTTGTTTTCTGAGCGGCAAAGAATAAAAATGGCAAAAAAATTGCTTTTCTTTGTTTTGTCAATCTGTAGCGCGATTCAGTAACTTCTTTTTAACGATAATCGAATCGTTAAAAAAGAAAACAAAATTATCGATTTTGGTATTCAGTAAAATTTTTAAACGATATTCGCTATTGTTAAAGTCAGCTGTTTTTGTTATCTTAACGACAACCATTTTTGTGTTGTTTTTCAATCGATAAAAAGTTAAAAAGGTTGAAATGTAGTCATACATAAATAAAAATCATAAAATAGTGAAAATATTTTGATTTTATTATAAAAACTTTTTATATAAATAATACATAATAATATTGACAATGGCATTTTGACAACTAACCGCTCAGATATGACGCTCAGTAATAAGCCACTTGCCGCTCAAACTCGCCGCTCTGCCGCTTTGTCGCTCATTACGTGGCCTCGGCCTTAGCAGACATGCAACCCCAAATCATTACATTGACTGGAAACTTAACTGTACGCTTTAAACAGTCTCTATGATAAGCTTCATTTTTTTGCGTACAACCAATTCAAATTTGGACTCATCACTAAATGTTATTGAGTTCTATTGTCTTTGTGTCCAGAGTTGTCGTTCCTTTACCCACAATAATCGTTTCTGCTTTTGGACTTTAGTAAGCAAGGGCTTTGATTTGGCCTAAAAATTGTTAACATTTCCGGTTGTTTCCCGTCCAACAGGTTTTAAAACTAATGCTGACCATTCTGCAGCGAAGTTTCTAACTGTTTCTCTTCTATACTTCATAACTATCGCATTTTAAGATCTGTTCTCACGTTGGGTAATAGATAAAATATTCCATGTTTTTTAGTATTAGGCTCAATAAAATTATTTTTTTTTTTGAGAAATTCGACAACAGATTGTACACTAGATTTTGAAAGGCTTAATTGTGTAGCATGTAGTGAGTGCATGAACACGGTGTATGAAAACACTAATTATGATTCATGTACTCACAAACAATTCGATGTGTGTATGGACATAGTGTAAAAGATTAAACGCTAAATGCATAATCCATACACACACACAAGTGTTCGATTTGTTTGCATTGATTTAATTTGATCTTTTATTTTCGTTTGACCATCTGGAATTTATGGGTGGCGAATGTAAATATGTAAACACAAAAGCGTACGCGGTATGTATTGGAGTGGATTGCAATAAATCACTCAATTTTAACAATAAGATCCAAATTGTAAAATGTATATAAAGGGCAAATTAATTTAAATAAAATTAATTATAATTTAACTGTGAATTTTAAAGCGTCTTTTTATTTATAGCTTGAGTATTTCATATGGCAACCACACCATATGAAGTCCAGAGCCAGTAAAACAAAAGTATCTTTACATCCTTTCAACTTTTACTATATTGCGAAATAATTCCTATACATCAAGTACTATACGTTAATTCAACATTTATTATATGACCGATCCTGCCTTCCTCTCAGCATATATTATATGGCGATTCTGGTGACGAAGAGCCTTGAATGACTAATACTGCTGACAACGATCCTGAATAAGCTGATCCTGATCGACTGATCCTGCAATTCCTGCAACTTTCAACAAATCCTAGCGATGATATTTATTGTATGAAATATTGGTATAGTATATAAAATTAAATCCAAAAAGTGCATGGGCACATTTGGTAAAATAATATGGCAACATCAAGGAAAATTGACAATCTTTTGAACTCTAGAAAGTTGATATATTCCAAAAGATTTATGAAAGTGTTAAAATTTTTACTAATTTTGTGAAAGTATAAATTCAAAAAAGAATGTAAAGTGCAATATATTTATCGCAAGTTGGCAACCCTCTTTATTGCTTCATAAATGCATTTTCAGATATTGTCATTTTAACATTTGTAACTTCACATATTGACATTTCTTTTTGCAGTTTTTTTCATATGGCACTTCCGTTTTAAAAAGTTCGTATTGTATATCACACATTGAAACTTACTGTTTAAATAAAGTGAATCATCTTTGTAATCATTAATATTGAAAGAACAGCGTGCTTTTTTATTTCAAATTAAAGACACAACAATTGGCGACGAGGGTGAAAAAAAAAGGAAAAAAATATACATAGAACAATTTCTTTATATATAACAATTTTTCTTATTATTTTTTGTACATGCATAACCTTACAAAATGGAGGCTCAAATGAAGGCATTATTGGAAGCCATTACAACGTTGACGATGGCAATGCAAGCGCAACAACAGTCATCAATCAAGTGCTACAGCTACAAGTGTCAACATAATCTCAAACTTCGACACCTTCGATCCAAAAACGGAATCTTTTAAAATGTATAAGGAACGCCTGGAAATACATTTTCAAATAAAAAAGGTTTTTCAAGATAAAGATATGTGTGCCAAGCTGTTGTTACAATACATCGGATCATCAACGTATACATTGTTAACAACGTTAGCATCCCCCAAAAATTTTAACACTTTAAAATATGATGAAATTGTTAAAACGTTGGAAAATAATTTTTGTCCAAAAAAGAACATTTTGGTTGAGCAGCATAAAAATCTTTGATATTAGACAATACTGTGTAACGTCTGTCCTTTCATGGTAACTAAAAAAAAATAAGAAGTTTTAATAAACTTTTGAAAATCTGAGGCCGGACTATCAACGGTGCTGGTATGCGGGCGTTTAAGCGCGGCTAAACTCGCCGGATGGGGTGGTTCTTGCCGATAGACCTGGCGGATATGGGACAGACATACAAAAAAATTTGAATTTCATACCAGTCGACAAAATAAAACAAAACTTTAAATTTTGGGAACCCGAAGTAAAAAAAAAACGAAAAGGAAAAACTCTACGGACTATTAATACCAAATTATTTCAGCAAATTTTTTGGGTTGGTTTTCTTCTTTTCTATTATTTCGGATTTATTTCGGTGCTTGCTTTTTGGTCATCGTGGTTGCTGATCGGCATGCATTTTGGTTATATACCTATATGCATGCGTTTCCGGTTATATGACATAACTTCTCGTTTAATTTAGTTTTTGCTAATTAAATAGCTCGCCCTAACCTCCATTGCAAAGGTAATGGTTGTGTAGAGTGGCTATATGCATTAAATCGTGCTAATTGGAGATGGCTGTATAGTTTCTTTTAACTGGCCAAATATTTCTTCATTGTGGCCATATAGGTCGGATGGAGTAACAAAATAATAACCAAAAAAAAAAGCTCTCTCAACTTTTTTTTTTAAATATTGCCATATTTTGAAAACATAGAGAATAAATTTATAATAATAAATAATCAAATTAGGGATGAAAAACGCAAAAAACGAAAAGTCCCAAACATTTTAAATAAAATAATTTAATGTTATCTTTATTTTCTGAAAAACTTCAAATTTTCATCCAAAAAAAATTGTGAAAATTTATATATAAAAAATAACATTCTCATAAAATTACGTTTACTTATGTAACAATTTTTATGTTAGCAATTCTTAAATATCATTTGAGGTTTTCTTAAATTCATTGAATTTAAGTTAATATCGACAAATCTGTTTTTCTATTTATTTAAATTGTAAAGGAGTGGCATCTCTGTCAAAATAAGCGAAAAACACAAAGAATAGAAAAAAACAAATTACTTCGTGTTTGACAGGATGATTTTATGTTTATGTTTAATATCTTTATTTTTTTTACTAATATTTCTGTTTATTTATTTGAAAATGAAATAATGAATTGAATATGCTATTTAATTTTTTTATTTATATAAAAAAGTTTTTTAATTAAAGCAAAATATTTTCACTATTTCATGATTTTTATTTATGTATGACGACATTTCAACCTAAAAATTTAAGTTTTTATCGATTGGATAAACAACACAAAAATGGTTGTCGTTTAGATAACAACAACAGCTGACTTTAACAATAGCGAATATCGTTTCAAAATTTTACTGATAATTTTGCAATTTTCTTTTTTTTTACAATTCGACTATCGTTAAAAGAAGTTACTGAATCGCGGTACTGAAAAGTTATTAATATCTCCTGAATGGCAATATTTTTTTTTAAATGTAAACATTTTTAAATGTAAAGATATTTCTAAATTTAAAATTATTATTTCCGACGTTTTGATATGATTTTCTGAAACTCAATTAATATTTTCTAATTTATAATTGGAAATTTTATTTTCAGTTTTTATTATAATTGATATTTTCTTAAATTTGAATGGAAAATTTAAAAAGTGAAATTTTGTATTTATGTGAATAATAATGCTTTATTAATTATAAACAATTTTTAAAAATTAGATGTAATCGCAATCAGATATTTTATAGGTAAAGAAGAATAATAATTCTATATAACTATGTAGAACTGTTTTGTAAGCAAAAAACTCATTGACGAACTCGGTAACTCTATTTTGTAAAGACAACAAAAAGTTAACCCCCCAATCTCACATCACACTGAAATTGTAAAATCGTTGTGTACGTATTATCAACGAAAAATTGTTCGAATTAGTCGAATCCATCGCCATTAAATTTTATGCTCAAACATCTGACTGCAATCTCATTTTTAAAATGATGTCGCAGCGTAAACTTGAAAAAATTTGTATACTTCTCTCTCTTATTTTATTTTAAGTAGAGTTACCAAGTTTATTATACAGGCACATGTTTGAGGGAAAATGTTTACATTTATTATTATTAGTATTATTTTAATAATAGTTAATAATATTTATGCTCTATAATTAACAAACTTGCGTTTTTGTATGCGCATTTCAAAAAATAAATCATTATAATAGATTTAACAAGTTAAAACTTTAATTACAATTTTACAGAATCCAGTAAATTTGCATTAAATTTATAACAGGGTAACATTAATCATCGTTAGTGTCTGCCACTATTCGCACGAAAAATTTGGTGCCATTAGTGTGACCACTGCGGAAAATGTGTGTGTATTAGTAAAAAAAATGTGAGTGTATTGAGTTTTTCGAACTTGCAGTGTGATGTGAGATTGGTGGGTAATATGCCAAACTTATGTTCATATTTGTAAAAGAATAATGAAAAAACGTATGAAATAAAAGACCAACCCGTGTATACTCTTAACATTGTTCTGTATGATATCTTGTTGAAAATATTAACATTCATGTTAAAATAGAAATAACTATTGCAAAGCTAATTAGAACAAACAAAAATTATGGCGGCATCTACTGTGGCATAGTCACGCTGAGCAAAATGAAGTGACACTCTGTTAATACAAAAGAAATGTATTTTCCCCACAACAAAATACTGCAGAATTTTATGTAAATAAAATAACCGATTTATTTCTAACATGCAGTTACTATGAATATACATACATACATATATATAATATATGTACATTATTTGTATTATTTAATATGTGTATGTATGTATATTTAAATATTACACACAAAAAATACAACATCAAACGTTATTTTTGTGTTTTTCTCTTTAAATAAATTAATACATAAATTTTTTTGCTAAATTTACATTTGGGCAATTCACAATAGGTGTTGTATATTGTATGTTGTATTGAAATACACAATACAATCATTTGTTGTGAACACTCAGTTGTATTTTCATATTGTAAAACGCTTTCTGTAGTAATTTTCGATCCAACGAGGAAAGATCGCTTCGTCGCTTCTGCTATTTTGTATAAGAGAAAACACTTGTCAGTGTTTGCTTTTTGGTCGTGAGATATACCCTGGAGTTTTAGTTACGTACCTCTTGCATTTTAATTTATAATGAAAAAAAAAAAAATGTTAAATGTTTTGGTTGGTACTGAAAGAGAAAATACATACTAAAAATATAAACATTAATTTTTATATAAATAAACTTATCGATGTATTTGCGTTATTTGCATTATTTGCCATATTTTATTTTATAATTATTTATGCTGATAATATTCTATGTATTTGTTTTTTCTTTTTCATAAAAACTGGCATTCACTTGGAACTGATATGTTATGATACAATATACAACATTTACTAAACATAGCAAATGAAGTTGGATCGTGTATCAGATTTTTCAGTGAAAATTACCAACAACAATTTTACACTATTGTAAAGTGATACACGATACAAGAGATACAACGATACATTACCCATTGTGAATTGCCCAATTGTTTTTTTTATTAACAACTAGGTATTTTAGCATTATTTGCTTTAGATGTTGGTGAATTTTTACTCCCTTTATATTAACTCGTAGTGTCTGCTTGTCGAAAAAATTTTGGATCGATTTTAACCACTTTCCCGTGACCCAATCGATCTGAAATTTTGCAGGCAGGCTTGTGGCAATGACAGAAATGGTCTAACATATTTTTTTAGTGATGCCAAAACAATGGAAACTTTTAAATTTTTCTACCAGAGTTGATAGAAAAAATGTACAAAGGGTTTGTTTTTGTTATATTATTACCATAACGACCACAAAAACAACAAGTCCAGCTATGAAAACAATGCAACATTTAGAATAACAACAAGAACAATATAGAAATATCATGTTTTTCATTTTTTTTTTTTACTTTTTCAGAGATTTCCCTGGACCTGTTCCACCGATTTTAATGATTTTTGAAGTAGAAATCTTTCCATGAATTTGGTGAATCATTCTCACTAAAAACGATCACTGTAGCTGCACTATTGAGGGCGTGATCGTGACAAGAACAACATAGAAAATTATTTTTTTTTCAAGACTTTTTTAGTTCTTCATTCAAATCTCGGGCCCTAATCGACCGATTTGGACGATTTTAAATAGCAAACTTCTCAGGATGTTAGTGAATCATTTTTATGTCAACGAGTACCCTAGCTGCCGGATTGATGCCGTCATCGTGATTTCCACAGACGGACAGACGGACATCGCTATATCAACTCCGGTTGTTATAAGGATCACAAATATATAAATTTTATGGGGTCCAAAATTTTTTTTCTAATTATTACAAACGGAATGACAAACTTATATATACCCTCTGCACACTGGAGTGGAGGGTATAACAACTCTACAACAGCAACAATGACAGTCATATGTTTTTCAAATAGGAAAAAACTGTTTATGTGTTAGTTTCGGTCATTCCCCAGTATGCATTGAAATATTATTTCTCCAATGTTGGAGAAAAGTTAAGTTCTTAAATTGATGTCAAATGTAATTCTCAACTTGGGTTGAACAATATTTCTCCTTGTTTGCTTTCAACTTGACATCAAGTTGAGACTTAACATTTTTTCCAATCTTTGAGAAACATTTTTACTCTCAATTGGATATCCAACACTTTTCTCCACTTGAGACCAAACATTTTTTCAACTTGAATACGATTTGTGTTAAGTCTGAGATATTATTTAAATATGTCATAAATAATAAATTAAATTAAAAAATGCCAAAAAAGTACAAATAAATCATTGATATATTTTTAATTATTTCTGCTTTTTGTCGAATTTTTCAAAAAATGTACAACTAATTAATTCATTTATTTTTAATTCTAGATTTTAAAAAATGTACATAATATGTACATTTAATGTTAAATATGTACATAGTAATGTTAAATATATAATGAAATTAAATTGAAACATTAAAAAAAGTGCATTGTTTTCATTTCTAAAATTAGTATAATATTTTTTAATATGGCAATTCCGTACCTTCCATTTGATACCGATTGGAAATATTTCTTTGCTATCAAGTTGAGAATCACAAATTTCTCAATTTGATAACTATGAAAATCGCCATATAAAAAATGTGCCTTTTAAGTTGAGAAGACTATATTCGAACTATTGAGGGCATTTGAAATTAACGTTGGAGATTTGAAAAATGTATTTGATCTCAAATGCACCTCAAGTTGATAGCAAACAAAAATGTTTATTGGGACATTTATTGTAGGGTCGTTTGCACACACATAAAAAATAGAAAATAAATTGTCAATAAGCAAAGCAAGTGGCTTCGAAATTCGATGATGCCAGTTAATCATTTTTTGTTCACGCGGAATTTATAATTGGAGGAATTTTTTTCTCGAGAAATGTATTTTCCGTGAGAAAGAAATTCCTTGAGAATATTCATAATTGGGATGAATAACTTTTAATTGGAACTTTTTAGTCGGAATAAATCATAATTCTAGTTAGATATTGGTTAATATTTAATTAGAAAAAATATTGTGGTGGCATCTACGCAATTATTGAGGCAGTCACGGAAAAATTAAATGCAAGTCTGTTTTTTTTAATATAACAAAAATGGATTTTCCCTTTAACAAACTATGGCAGAATTCTTTATAAATGAAATGCAAAATGGAAAATCAATTTTGTGCTAATTCTTAACAAAATTAATAAAATATATATATATGTATTATTATATTTATTAATATTTGTAATTTTATTTGACACAATTTCACACACAGTTTTACAGATCAACTGTTTTCAACTGATTTAGAAGTTTTCTGTTTTTGAAACAGTAGTGCCAATTTGTAACATTTTGTGATGTAATGAAAATCGCAGAATAATAAGTTAATACACAATAAAAAATATTAAATTTTTAAGTTTTATATACATATTGCAATAAAAAAAACTTTGGTAAATTTACATTGAAGATGGTCAGAAATGAATGAGAAAAAATATATAGACATTTTAGAAAAGCACATTTAATGTTAAACTTTATGCACAAAATATATGGGTTTTTGTTGTTTCGAATTTAACTGTGGCTCTAAGTGAAAAGTTTTAGACCGATCGTATATTACATCTTGAGGATCCTCACCTAATATTTTCAAATATTTTAAATTCTTTTTAACTCATTTAACCTCATTACGAAAATAGTAAAACAGTAAATATGAAAAATCCACGCACCTCAAAAAATTGTTTTCTATGAAATAAATTAAAGACATTTCATATTATACAATTTTCATTCAAAAATGTATCAATTATTGCAAATTTGAAATTTGACATATAGTATTTGTACATATATTTGTATAGATTTCGCAGTATGAAAAGAACTATTATTTCTTTATTTAGAATATATGTAAGTATTGCTCGCAAAAAAATGCAACATCATGAATGAAACACATAGACGACTGCTGGCAGCAGCATTTGTAGTCGTATAGTCAGCTACTTGATTTTTCTGAATACGGCAGCAACATATAATACAAATGCATTTTTATTTAAATATACAATTACTTTTACTTATTTAAAATGCATTAGTACAACGTAAAAATAAATAAATTAGTTTAACGCCTTTTGATTATTAATGGAATTATAGCCTTTCATTTTGCGATTTTTTTTTTAAACAAAATAAAATATTTCATAGCACTAACTTCTTTTACATATTTTGTTATATTGTCAACACTATTTTTGTTTTGTAGCCAACAAAACACACTTGCAGTTTTTTTTTCTATTTGAAGAACATATGACTGCCATTGTTGATGTTGTAGAGTTGTTTTTTTTTTTTTTTTGATTTTGTTTCGTTAACTCTTTTGTATTAAAGCACCTCCAATATATGTATCCATTTTAGTTTGCAAATTCAGTATATTTATAATTTATTACTTACAGCAAAAAATAATAGAAACAATTTTATCAGTTATGCTTACGAAACTATATAAATAGACTTGAAGTTGGCTGCAAAAGCAGTAGCCTGTGTAAAGAACAAGTTAGCGACATGTAACTGTTACGTAACGTGTCAGCCTTTTTTTTCACATGAAAAGTATTGGGACGTTCCGGTTACGTTCGGTAACTGTTTTAAATTATTTTCATGTAAAAATAAACAACTGACTCGTTACGGTTACGGTTAGAAAACATTGACCTTTTATATGTATTATAATGCTATGAATGCATTTATCTTTATTTTATTTTATTTATATATTCTTTTTTTTTGTATTGTATATTATTTTTTTTTATTATTATTACTATTTCATTTAATTATTTTTTTCTTTAAATAAATTAATACATAAAAATTTGTTTTTTAAATTATTGGTGAACTGTTACTCCCTTTATTTACTGCCTTTATATTAACTGGTAGTGTCTGCTTGTCGACAAAATTTTGGATCGATTTTTAGCCCCTTTCCCGTGAGCCAATCGATATGAAATTTTGCATGCAGGCTCGTGGCAATGACAGAAATGATCTAACAAATTTTTTTAGTGATGCCAAAACAATGGAAACTTTTAAAATTTTCTACCAGAGTTCACAAAAAAATGTACAAAGGGTTTGTTTTTATTATATTATTACCACAACGACCACAAAAACAACAAGTCCAGCTATGACAACAATGCAACATTTAGAATAACAACAGGAACAATATGGAAACATCATGTTTTTCATTTTTTTTTTAATTTTTCATAGATTTACCTGGACCTGTTCCACCGATTTTAATGATTTTTGAAGTAGAAATCTTCCCATGAATTTGGTGAATCATTCTCACTAAAAATTATCACCCTAGCTATCCTATTGAGGGCGTGATCGTGACAAGAACAACATAGAAAATTATATTTTTTCAAGACTTTTTTTAGTTCTTCATTCAAATCTCGGGCCCTAATCGACCGATTTGGACGATTTTAAATAGCAAACTTTTCAGGATGTTAATGAATCATTTTTTATGCCAACGAGCACCCTAGCTGCCCGATTGATGCCGTCATCGTGATTTCCACAGACGGACAGACGGACAGACGGACATCGCTATATCAACTCCGGTTGTTATAAGGATCACAAATATATATATTTTATGGGGTCCAAATTTTTTTTTCTAATTATTACAAACGGAATGACAAACTTATATATACCCTCTGCACACTGGAGTGGAGGGTATAAAAAGGGAACCCATATAGCCACATACGTACATACATATATATATATTTCCTGCCGCAACATATATATATATATATATATATATATATATATATATAAGCATATATCTATATAAGTTCATGGAGAGGCTAGATGTTATTCCTGCTCCTAATACCCTCCCTCTTAGAATTCAACTACAAAAATCCTACCATGGTAACAAATAATTAAGTTTAGTTACCCCTAATACTTAAACACCCACCTTTCTTTCTACTCCTTCTCTACCACATGATCTTTCTCAGCTTACTCCCTCTTCATTTTTGCCTCGGATCAGGTACTAGCAGGTTTTACTTCTCATTTTTATATTTTGCTTTCTTTGTGGTTCGTCTGTCTGTCTCGTGGTCTTAATTCAGGTGGCTTTGGAATGTCCGTACCAATCTCTCATCTAAATATATAGATCCTCTTATACATATACAAAATGTTCTTTAGGTTTTTGGGAACTTAGTTGGTTAGTATAAGGACCTCAAATGTGTTCATATCCTACTTCTCCTAGTTCTCAATGATCACCGCTTTTTTTTGCTTTTATTTATTTATTAGAATAATAACAAGTAAGAAAATTATAGTCGGTCTAAACCGACTATACGATACCCTATACCATGCGTTTAGAAACCCTATCTCTTAGGCCCAACTAACTGGACATAGAAAATAAGCAAAAACCAAATTTGAGTGGGATTTTTATTAATTTTTTTGGCTGCAGATATGAAAAAGTTCATATCGGATGCTATATCTATATGGGGACTAGGTCAAAAAATGGACCAATCCTGATCATGTTTGGTAAAGTCTCTTGTATTTTGCAAAAATATATACAAACAAAATATGAGAAGAATCAGTGCAATATTTTTGTTTATAATAGATTTAAGTGAAGATCGGGAAGCAGTCTATATGGGGCCAAAGGGATCATTTTTGGACTACTCATTAATGGATGTAATGAACGCATACAAACCCAATTTGAATAAGATCTATATGACAATTTGGATCTTATGGCAATTTATGTCGATTTCATAGGGGTAATTTGTATGGGGGCTAGGTCTGAACATGGACCGATTCTCACCAATTTCAATAGCGTTCATCCCATGGCCGATAAGAGCTTATATACCAAATTTCATCAAAATATATTCATATTTGCGACCTGCACACAGACGGACGGACGGACGGACGGACATTGTTAAATCAACTCAAAAAGTGATTCTGATTCGATCGGTATAATTAAAGATGGGTCTAGGTCAAATATTTTTGGTTGTTACAAACAGCAGCACAAAGTCATTATACCCAAACCACATAGTGGTATAGGGTATAAAAAAAAGGGAATGTACGGTCCAAAATTTAGGTTATAGTGTTTCTATATCATAAAAATACCTACTATTCGTTTTAATTTCTAATATACTATATTTTATAAGAACTGGAATTCTAATTTAGTGTGAGGAGTGAACGTTGCATTTGCTGTCGGGTAAAAAAAAATTATAAGCGTAGGTCGGATTCTATCAATACGGATCCCAGTTGGTTAATGGGAAGACACCGTTTTCACTAATTAAATATATTACTAAATATTATTTATTCATAATTTTTACGTTAAATATCATTAATTTTTTTTTTTTGTTTTTTCTTTTTTTTTCTTTTTTTTTTTTCAATAGAGAACCCAACAACATATGTTCCGTTTAGGCCTCTTGTTACCGTTACTAAATTGTATAAATAAATTATTTAATATATTAGAGGAATATATATATATATATACATATGTGGTGTTGGTAAATTCGTCTGTTGTATGTTGTCTGTAGTCGGTCGTCAGTATTCTGTTCGGACACAAGAAAAACAATATAAATTTTGACACAGAGTACCTGTTACTTTCCTTCTCCGGCTATCGATGTACTGAGGTTATGGCTGAGGTTGACCTAAATCTGGCTGTTGATACTGTTGTTGTTGTTGTTGGCGTTCCTTTTTTGCTGTTATTGTTGGAGTTTGGTTGGCTTGATGGTGCTGCGGCTATCGTGATGGCCAGTCTCTGTTTGATGCTGTGGTGATTACTGTCTTAGCTGTCGTAGTTATTATGGAACTTCAGTTGATAGTTGGTTGATATATACATGCTGCCGGGTATACCCTCGACATCGGCCCGATCTGGGCTCGACGGAAACCCCGGCCGCAGAGGTAACGTTTATTTGTGGCTTTTTATGTGTGTATTTTTGTCACTGCTGATATTGTGGATTGGTCCCTATTTTTGTTGTGGTTATGGCTGCGTCGTTGGTGTTGTCTTGGTTGCAAATAGCGCGAGGTGGTTGTGGAAATTTCCTCTTTTTTTTATAAAGATTTTGGGATAAAAACACTGGATATTTGCGGGATATCTTGTGGATATTTTATATTGTTTAAATTAAACTCTGCCGTATTCGCTTTTAAGATATCAGTCGGATGTTGACCACTGGATTGATGTTGAGGCGGTGGCTGATTCCGTGGCGGTATTGAATGGGCTGGATGAAATGCACTTCGTCTAGTGATATGATTTGCCGTAACGCCAGTTGTAGCCAATGTTGGTGTTAGCATCAGCTTCCGTTTTACGTTGTGCATTAGCGTCGATGAACCACCGCGAACAAAACCAGACAAAAAGAAAAGCCGTTCACCTCAAGAACCTCCTTTTATAACCATCACCAACACACGCCATACACCGACGCCAGTTGCCATCTTTTTTCGGTCTTTTTTTTCTTTTCGTTAAAAAAACTGCAGTGTTGATCTTATCTATTTCTTAGGGTTGCATTCTAGTGCAGCCTGAATGAATTATTAAAGAAGAAAAGTCGAAGGTGCATTAGAATGCAACCCTAAACCTTTCTAAGCTGGCCATGACAAAACCCAACCATCCTGCCTTACCGTTAGGTAACAGGGATGGGAGGGAAGTTAATTCCGGTGGAGTTCCCTGTGGGAGTCTGGATGATGCAGAAAAATGAATAAAAAATAAAAAAACATATATATATATATGTTTCCCCCCTTTCCAAGCTGCTTAGTCTTCGTTCTGCTGACCTCGCACACTACGCGGTAGAAACCATACTCCGTTAGGAATCTCTAATCGTCCGAGGACGATTCGTACATAAGTTAGGTCAAAACAGAACTATTGTCCTAACTTATGTAGGAGACTCTTCAACCAGAATATGCTTAATACCCCGGAGAATAACCCGCTCCCCGCGAGTATACCAGTGAAGGTAAATCCCTCCTCTGCAATCCTTTCCGAACTCCAGGGTTCCCCAAACATTATTGGGCTCCCCCTTAGAGCTCTTCCGGGATCGCAGATTGGCTGTTGGCCACCCTGTGTGGCCTTTGACGGAATGACAATTATAGGATACCCAACCCCGTCAGCTTATCCTCCTGATATGGTACGGGTGTTGGTGTAGTATCATGGGCAAAATCTTGTACGCCCGGGAGGCTAAGTTGCCATAAGGCGAACTTGTCGCCAACTCTGTGGTTGTCTCTCAACTACCACAGTGTTGGCACAATAATCAAACGATTATTGGAAACAAATTTTTGTAAGCCTGGAAGGCTAAGTTCGCTTCCGTTTAACTGGAAGACAAACTTTTATATGTCCTCTGGACATATATGGCCCCAGGGTCCAGATATCTAAATCTGATGCTTCAACCACACCTTATCCCTTCTGTAGCCAGAGGGATTCGGTGGGTGCACGTGTAAACCCAACAACTTCCATTGGCCAGTTCTTCCGAATTGGAATCCAAGGAGTCAACTACTACTTTCGGTCATTGTTTAAGATCTTTGGCATGAAAGATGCCCAAAGATTTACCCTTTAGGTCCTCCACCTCATAGAGACAATTTCCTACTGGACGGACTATTCTGCATTTTTGAAATTTTCTACCGAGTTTTGCGTTAACTATGGATCTATGATCGAAGAGAACATTCGATTTCAGATAGATATTTATCCCAGTCGGTGTGATCTTCGGCTAGATAGGATCGGATTGCCGCCAGTATGGACTGGTTCACTCTTTCCGAAGCGTTGGCCTGGGGTGAGTGTGTTGCGGTTCTAATATGGTTTATACCGAAGTTTTTTACTAAAGCCGCGAACTCCTTACTGATGAATTGCTTACCATTATCTGACACTATCGATTCGGGGGTTCCAAATTTATGAAACACTTCACCTATTAAAAATTTGACGACCCTTTTGGTATCCGCTTTCGCTAATGCTTTAAGTAAAATGAATTTTGTTAAATGGTCTAAGACAATAAAAATATAACTGTTTCCAGCTTTCGAACGTGGGTATTAGATACATCCAAAAGTATTTTTTTTTCTGATCCGTGCACGACGTAGTAAATATGAAAGAAGATGTCAAAAAAACCATAAAAACGAAATCAGTCGCCCGATATCGTCAAAACTGGCTTGTCCCTAGGCGAAACTCCATATTTTGATCAAGTTCCATTCATATATTTAAATAAAATTTTTAAAAGGTATTTCAATCGGTCGGAAATTTATTTATATGGCCAATTCCCATGTAAAATTGACCACTGAATCGAATGCAGCTGATAGAATATCAAAAAAAATTATGTCTGACCCTACAGCGGCGATTAAAGTCACATTTTTTTTTTTTTGTTATTTAATTTTTTATATTTATCATGTCAGGTGACTGATACGAAAGAGACTTATGTAAAAATGAACACAACAGGGTTGTAGCGCATTTTATGGAGATGAATTTAGTTTAAAAAAAATTAAAATCGCACATAGTTTGGATGAGTTATGGCCAATTTCGTTAAAATTGCCATATACATTTTTAAGCGAAAACGTGTATTTTCGTCATATCTTGAGAAAAAGTCATCTGATATTGGTGGTATCATACCAATTTTTATTAGTTTCGTCAAGCCCGATTAGCTGAGACCGGTGGCGGATCCAATGAGGGGGGTTTGGGATTAATCCCACCAACAGTAAAATGTTTGTATATATATGGACACGCCCCTGGCTGAGACCAATATTGGAAAGACCGAATAAAAACAGTATTTGAATGGGAATATTTTTATTTCAGTCTACATATGTTGCATTTTAAATAGTACTTAAAAATTATTATTCAAAAGCATTTCTTTTGTTGATGTTCTGTAGCCAAACATTTTTTGGTGTTTTTCAACTAGCTGCAAAACCATTTGCTTTTCGGCCTCAACGTTAGTGACTTTTTCATTGAATCTAGTCACAAGGCCTACTGCTCTTTCGGCGGCGTCGTTTACAACCAACAGCCGCGAACTCCTTACTGATGAATTGCTTACCATTATCTGACACTATCGATTCGGGGGTTCCAAATTTATGAAACACTTCACCTATTAAAAATTTGACGACCCTTTTGGTATCCGCTTTCGCTAATGCTTTAAGTAAAATGAATTTTGTTAAATGGTCTAAGACAATAAAAATATAACTGTTTCCAGCTTTCGAACGTGGGTATTAGATACATCCAAAAGTATTTTTTTTTCTGATCCGTGCACGACGTAGTAAATATGAAAGAAGATGTCAAAAAAACCATAAAAACGAAATCAGTCGCCCGATATCGTCAAAACTGGCTTGCCCCTAGGCGAAACTCCATATTTTGATCAAGTTCCATTCATATATTTAAATAAAATTTTTAAAAGGTATTTCAATCGGTCGGAAATTTATTTATATGGCCAATTCCCATGTAAAATTGACCACTGAATCGAATGCAGCTGATAGAATATCAAAAAAAATTATGTCTGACCCTACAGCGGCGATTAAAGTCACATTTTTTTTTTTTTTGTTATTTAATTTTTTATATTTATCATGTCAGGTGACTGATACGAAAGAGACTTATGTAAAAATGAACACAACAGGGTTGTAGCGCATTTTATGGAGATGAATTTAGTTTAAAAAAAATTAAAATCGCACATAGTTTGGATGAGTTATGGCCAATTTCGTTAAAATTGCCATATACATTTTTAAGCGAAAACGTGTATTTTCGTCATATCTTGAGAAAAAGTCATCTGATATTGGTGGTATCATACCAATTTTTATTAGTTTCGTCAAGCCCGATTAGCTGAGACCGGTGGCGGATCCAATGAGGGGGGTTTGGGATTAATCCCACCAACAGTAAAATGTTTGTATATATATGGATACGCCCCTGGCTGAGACCAATATTGGAAAGACCGAATAAAAACAGTATTTGAATGGGAATATTTTTATTTCAGTCTACATATGTTGCATTTTAAATGGTACTTAAAAATTATTATTCAAAAGCATTTCTTTTGTTGATGTTCTGTAGCCAAACATTTTTTGGTGTTTTTCAACTAGCTGCAAAACCATTTGCTTTTCGGCCTCAACGTTAGTGACTTTTTCATTGAATCTAGTCACAAGGCCTACTGCTCTTTCGGCGGCGTCGTTTACAACCAACATTACCTTGGCGACTTTTTCTGCACGCAAATAATTTTCATTGTTCTCCCAACGACTCGGATCAATTTCTAGAAAGTCCAAGTGATTTGCCTCATCAGGTTTTTTTGTAAACAAAGATTCGAAGAATCTTAGAGTTCGTGACGTTATAAAGCTCTCAATCTTCAAATCAGCGACAGTGACTGTAAGAATGTTGATGTAAGCATGTCTAAATTTATTTGCGTCACCATTTTTCTCCAAAGCGGTTATCATGAGTCTCTTGGTTTTCGCATCGATATTTCTGTCGAAAAATTCATGGCCGACTAATGATTCTGACAAGTACCACAAATGACGACCAAATACTCTTAGCATTTTGTTGGCCAACTTCAAATTTATGTTCCGATAGTCTATTAAATTTTCGAACAATTTGAGGTCAAGCATAGGAGCAGCAACTGAAAAAGTGCAATAGTACCAGTATCGTATGTACACGATTGCGATGAATATGTTTACATCCTGTAAACCTTTCAACTCCTTATCTAGAATATTAAATTTATAATTTAAATAATTACACTTTTTATTATTTGTTTAAAAACAGCCGCTCATGCGACTGTTTACTTTCACGTCTCTTTATTAATTCTTTTTCTATACTAATTTTAACGTATATCTACCTACGTACGCGCGCACATGCATTGTACACGCGTACACATACACTTACATTATGTGTAACTGAGTAGACGAGTGAATTTGCGTATTAAGCAGTTCACACGTAACTATACTACAGTACAATTGTGAGAAATACTTTTCTCACGCTTGAGTTCGGTGCAGGTGGATATATTTAGTTACAATTAGTAATTTAATTTTACTATTTAGTTACCGTACAGAAGGTAGGGTAACTATGACTTATCAAACACACTACACCTCCCTTTTACAGAAAAAGAATGATATATATTCCTGATCATTCTTTCATATACTTATAGTATTTTTAAATTTAGTTTGAAAAAAAAATATTAGGTCTCAAGATCTATTTTGGGTTCTTCACCTTCCCTTTTTTCCTTAAAATAAAATTAAATTTTAATTAATTCGATTTTGAAATTTATTTTTAATTTTAATTTAAATTTTATAAAGTTATTTAAAATTAATGTTGTAGGTAAAATTATAATTTATATGTAAAATGTTTTCTTCTTTTTTTTGAATGTTAGTTTACAATAAATTCTTCTTTTATTTTTAATGTTGGTTTACAATAAATTCTTCTTTTTTTCTTAAATTAATTATAATGTTAATTTTAAAAATTTTAAATTTTATATTTAGAATTGTTGTTAAATTTTAATCTTAAACTTATTTTGACCTGGCCAGGTATTTTTAAAATTAGAATGAAAAATTTTTTTTTTTTTTTTTTAGCTACATTGTTTTAGTCTATTTTTATGTACATTGGCTTTTTTACCGTCACTCATTGATAGGGTACAATTACCTAATTCGTCTATTTTCTCTACCGAATAAGGTCCCTTAAACAAGCTTTCCAGTTTATGGCCCGCATTGTTCTCTATCAAAACCAAATCTCCTATTTTTATTTCAATGGGATTAATTCTTCTATCGTACAGAGTCTTACTACTTTGTTTTTGCCTTTCTATCATACTCGCAGCTCGCTGCTGCGCCGTCTGAAGCCTATACTTTACCTCTTTTTCGTATGACTCTATGTTATATATTGGGTCAACGATATTGTTATCAAGAAATGGTATGTTAGGTGATTTCTTACCAAATATCAGTTCATACGGACAGTACCCATGGACAGTAGAAGGTGTTGTATTGAAGCAATACGTGAAGTATGTCAACCATTCGTCCCAATCTGTTCTGTCCGCTGAAAGATATGAACGAACGTATTCGTTAAATGTTCTATGTGATCTTTCTATAGTACCCAACGTTTGATGATGGTATGCTGTCGATGTTGTGTACTCAATATTCAGCAATCCACAAAGCTCTTGTATGGTCTGGTTCTTATACTCCGTTCCCATATCAGTCAGAATTCTATTCATTGGACCGTATATTAAAATGAAATTTTCAAAAATAGCCTTGGCTACGGTTTTAGCCTGTTTGTCAGGAATTGGTATAGTGATCAAATACTTCGTTAGATCACATATTATGGTTATGGCATATTCATTGCCGTTATTAGATTTAATAAAAGGACCAATTGTGTCAATAACGACTATATCGAATGCTTTCACTGGTGTTTCCGTTATCACCATTGGTTCCCTCGTTTTCGGTAGGGATTTATTTGTCTGACACTGCTTACATCCTTTTATATAGTTACGTATGTCTCTTGACATTCCGTTCCAGAAATATTTTTCATTTATTTTTGCTGTCATCCTTGTTATCCCTGGATGACCTCCGTATAAAGGATCATTGTGATATTTTTCTAGGAGTGTGTTTTTCTGCTCGTCAGCAGTAACATTTATTCTCCGTGGCGCTAGAGCTATTATTAATTTTTTTAATTCTTTGTTCCCTATTTCTTTAAACACATTGATTCGAATCTTCTCAAATATTTTGTCATTTAGTGATAGTTGCAACTTTTTGATGCCTTTGTTGTCGGTCATATTTTCCAACCTAGGGAAGAATTGATTTAGATCAACTTTCCCATTAACAATAAGGTCATCTATCCTAAGCTCCTCTAAAGTTATTTTCCCGTGTTTAAGGTAACACCTCGGTGTTTTGCCTTGTAAGTCAAACTTTAGGCGAACATTTTTTCTTACTTCCTTTATACTAAGTGTTTCATAAACCCTTGGGGTTGTCGTTATACTCTTTATTTTCTCATCTATTCCTGGTTGTGTTTTTCTAGATTTTGTTCTAGTGGTTACCATAAAAATGTTTCTGCTAGTTTTTATGTCTGCTATTGTTATTCTGGATAAAGCGTCTGCCGCATGGTTATCCTTTCCCCTCAGGTACTCTATTGTAAAATCATACTCTTCTAAATCCAATCTCATTCGCGTCAATTTTGAGGAAGGGTTTTTCATCGAGAACAAGTACGACAGTGGTCTGTGATCGCTTCTCACTAAAAATCTCGTGCCATATATGTATGGTCTGAAATATGTAATCGCCCAGTGTACAGCTGCTAATTCCTGTTCAATAGTAGATTTGTTCGCTTCACCTTTCGTGAACGATCGTGAGGCATATGCTATTGGAAGTTGTATTCCATCATGCTCTTGGCTTAGCACTGCACCGCATGCATATTTACTTGCATCGGTTGTGATACAGAATTGTTCATCAAAATTGGGATATTGTAATATTCTTGGGTTCAGTAGTGAGTTTTTCAAATATTCGAATGCTTTCTCACACTCTCTACTCCATTCGAATTTTGTATTTTTCCTACATAATCTCGTTAAGAGACGAGCGTGTTCCGCAAAATTAGGAACAAAACGTCTATAGTAATTGCAAAATGCTACAAATCGTTTTGTTTCATCGGCATTTTTAGGTGTGGGATAGTCTTGAATTATTTTGAATTTGCTATCGTCTGGAAGAATGCCTTTATCTGTACATTTGTGTCCCAAATAAGTCACTTCATGACTGAAAAATGAACATTTTCCTGGATGTAGTTTAAGGTTATATTTCCGACAGGTTTCAAAAACATCTACCAGATTCCTAATCATGTGTCGTTCTGAACGACCAATTACAACTAAATCATCCATATATAAGAAAGCTTGAGCTGGTGATAAACCAGCGAATGCAATTGTCATCATTCTCTGAAATGAATTTGGGGCTATTTTAAGCCCGTATGGGAGGCGCTTAAAACGGAATGATCCCTTATCTGTTGAAAATGATGTGATATCCCTGGAGTCCTCATCTAATTCAATTTGATGAAACCCAGACGTTAAGTCTAGACAAGAAAAATATTTCGCTTTGCCAAGTTGATCAAGAATGTCATCTATTCTTGGTAATGGAAATTTATCTGCAATCAATTTTTTATTAACCGCCCTGTAATCTACTACTAATCTCCATCTTTTATTAACGCTTCCAGCTAAAGATTTTTTCGGTACTAATAATATTGGGCTATTGTATTCAGAAGCTGATGGTTCAATTATACCATCTTTTATTAATTTATCCACTTGTCCTGTTATTTCCTCCTTATGCGCATAAGGTATCCTATAGTTTTTAATATATGTTGGTTCTATATCTTTTAAACGCAATTTTTGCCTGTAAAAATTATTCGCAGATATTTTTTCTGTTTCTAGTGCGAAAACATCAATATATTTCATGCATATTTCCTTTAGTTCATTCTCAATGAATTTAGGAAATTTTTCGGACAATATCTTAAATTTATCATCGTTATTCTGACACTCGACCATTGATACTGTTTCATAATTATCCAAGCTTTCAGTCTCTATTTGAGCATCAGATATAACAACTTCTTCGTCTGTTGTATTCATTATACGTACAAAAGTTTGTGAGGCGTTAGAAATTGTATTTGCTATAAATATCCCCTCCTTAGGGGTTTGGTTAGGAATTAATATGTCCCCCTTTGAATCTCCTACATTTATTCTTCTAATTACCTCTGATCTCGCAGGTAATGATATTGTGTTGATGTTTGGGTATTTTCGCATTTTCATCCGTATACTTTGTGGGAAATCATCTGGTCTTAATACTATCCAATCTTGATCCGTTCCATATTCTAGTTTACAATTGTACTTTCTAATGAAGTCAAGTCCCAATATTCCATCAGATGGAACTGGAAAGTCATCATCTACCACATGGAGTTTATGTTTAACTAACAGATTTTCAAATATCAGATCCGTTGTGATCTTTCCCCTAGTATAGGTTATACCCTTTCCTATGCCATGTAGGCTAATTGTGTTGGATGTATCTATTCTTTCAAATTTATTCTGTCCGCTTTTTATTATTGATATGTCCGCACCTGTGTCTACCAAAAATGTCGACACTCCTTCATTGAATTTTGATTTTAGTGAAATATATGATGCTGAATTCAGATTAACGTTTAAGATTCTACTATTTCTAATTATTTCATCTATTGAGTACCCGGGGATTGTACGTTTTCCGTACTCCCATGCAAAGCCCGGACATCACGTCCTCTATTATTATTGCGGTTGTTATAGTTCCCGCTGTAGTTATTATTGTTCCTGTTGTAACTGTCACGGCCATTATATTGCCTATTGACCTCATTGTTACCATTGTGGGACTGGTTACTCCCACTGTTGTATCTCCTGTTATTGTTACTACGACCGCTATTTCCGGTGTAATTTCCACGTCGGCTAAAATTTGCGTAGGATCGCCCACGTCTTTGACCCTGGGTATTGTGCATATCCCTGTTATAGTACATTATTGTACTATTTTTAGGCGCATCGGTTGAACAACTTATAAACTTAGCTACCGCATCATTGAGAGTGTTAAATTGACCTGCTTCTAGTATGAGTCCCACTCTGTCGTTGGTACTGTTTTTTGTCATTGCCTTTACAGCAATGTTTGTTGTGTATTTTTCGGCTAGTGTAGTATTTAAACCGTCCACTATGTAGGCGCTTTGTAATCTTTTCGCCAGTTCTTCTATCTCTTTGGTGTAGTCATTTGGTGTCCTACCACACTGTTTGAGATTCATTATCTTTGCCGAAAGCAACTCAACGGACTCGCCCTTGACTGTTGTTTTTAACCTAGCTATTATGCCGGCTAAATTTACTTCATTACCCTCTATGAGAGTACGTGCCGTTCCCTTCAATTTAGTCTTTACTAAATTGACGGCCACCGCATCCTGGTCTTCCGCAATTGAATCCACCAGTGTTAATGCATCCAGAAAACTTTGTAGGTTCTCTGCCCTACCATCAAAATCAGGTATGATTCTGGATGCTGTCCTTAAAAATTCCGTTGCTGTTTGTGGCATGTTTGCGCTTATTATTTCTGTCTGTATTGCTAATTTATTTTTGTCATCCGCAAATTCTACCCTTTCATGTAATGAGTTGGGCAATTCTACTTCAAGACCCCTACGAGCTGCTACACTGATGAGTTTACTTCTTAGGTCAATGAAAAAACCCTCTGCTGCAACCTTATGTGCGGGTGTTAAACGCTGATAATTTACGTTTAATACGACTCTTATTTCTTCAAGTCGTAAGTAGAGGTTTTTTAGATGTTTTTCAACAGTTTCCTCTTTGGTAGGCCTATCGCTATTGAGGCATTTATAGGACTTGTCAAATTCCTCTCTGATAAGTCTGCACTGGCCTAGTATCGCAGACCAGTCCATACATGCAGATTAAAATTGACTTTTGTCTGCTAGGACAGAAAATCTTACCAGAAAATCGCACAAAAAAAAATATTCAAAATATTTGTCATTTAGGATTTGTCCCCCAAAGTTCCTGCTATATTAGCAATTAATTCAAATATTCAACAAAATAAAGTAATTCAATAATAGGACTCCTCCGGCACTTTATGTAAAATTTTATTCTCTTTAGTCAGTATTTTTAATAATGATGACAAAATAAAAAAATTTTGATAATATATAACATGATGTTATCGCAGTCTCTGCTTTGTTCTCTTTCTTTTTTTTTTTTTTTTGTTTAAATCTATTCGAGGAGTATATAATTTTAAAATCTTATGGGCCCATTTTTAAACCTTGTCAAGGTTGTCGCCTCTACTTAGATATCTCTTACGGAGAGATCTTTTGTGCAGTAGGTATAATTTTAGCGTTAAGTTTACCCCGCTTATCAATACCAAGCACAATGTGAGGTACCACAAGGATTGTATTTGGTTTGTGTGGTCGACAACCTCAACGTTGGTTATTACATTTGCGTTCGGGTTTTCTAATTTTGATTCCGGCTTACCCATGTTAAAATATAATTTATCTTTTAATTTCCTATTCCCAATAAAAATCAATATTTAAATTTATATTAAAGAATCAATATTTTAGTTTTAATGATACATTAAATATTTTAAATTGTAGATTTATTCCTAAATATGATGACTTTTCTATGTTCTGTTCTATATATTAAGTTATTCTATTTTATAGAAAAATTCACAGTTTAATTAATCTTAAAGTGAGTTCAATATTAATAATCATGTTTTTTTTGTTTTTAAAAAAAATTTTTTTTTTTTTTTTTTTTTTTTTTAATATAATTAAATACATAATTTTTTTTCTAATATTTTGTATTCAAATTTCTTTTCAATTGATTGATTTTAACAAAAAAAAATGTTATCAATACGAGTATCGAAGAAATCATGTATGATTCAACTTATTTAAAAAAATAAAATATGCTACTTAGCTGTTGTTTTATTCTCCAGCTGCTGTAGATGATGGTTACTGTTGTTGACGTAGAGTTTGATGAATCTGTTGCTGGGGTTGCTTATTCATGTTGTTATTACCGTTTTTCGACTCTTCACTTTTTACAATTATTTTGGCTGTTACACTTTTGGTATTCCAGTTTGATGAATCCGTTGTTGCTGCGGTTGCTTATTCATGTCGTTATTACCTTTTTCAACTCTTCACTTTTTTACAATTATTTTGGCTTTTACATTTTTGGTATTCCTTCTTAACAAATTTTTAATTGTTGATTAAATTTAAATGTTGATTAATAATGTACGTTTTTCGACTCTTCACTTTTTTACAATTATTTTGGCTTTTACACTTTTGGTATTCCTTCTTAACAAATTTTCAATTGTTGATTAAATTTAAATGTTGATTAATAATATACGTTTTTCGACTTTTCATGCTTGGTATATGTAGTTATTGTTTTTCTGATTTTTTCACAAATTAAATTTTTTCTTAAAATTTTAATTGACTTATTATTTTTTTCATATTTTATTTTTTTTTTTTCATTGGCAGGATCGCCATATAATTTAAATAATTACACTTTTTATTATTTGTTTAAAAACAGCCGCTCATGCGACTGTTTACTTTCACGTCTCTTTATTAATTCTTTTTCTATACTAATTTTAACGTATATCTACCTACGTACGCGCGCACATGCATTGTACACGCGTACACATACACTTACATTATGTGTAACTGAGTAGACGAGTGAATTTGCGTATTAAGCAGTTCACACGTAACTATACTACAGTACAATTGTGAGAAATACTTTTCTCACGCTTGAGTTCGGTGCAGGTGGATATATTTAGTTACAATTAGTAATTTAATTTTACTATTTAGTTACCGTACAGAAGGTAGGGTAACTATGACTTATCAAACACACTACAAATTCATAAAATAAATTTAATACATTTGAAATCATTGAACATTTGAATTTATGATACATACCTGTTAAAACAAACTTATCTCTGAATAATTACATTTTCAGCGTGTAAATTGCTTTGCCCATAAACCGCGCTCGGCTGACTGCACCAGGTGCTTTGATTTTTATTGGTTTACCTCCCCCGTCTAGAATCTAGAAACTTACTTATCAAATAATATTTTTCTTCCATTTTACTGAGAAATATATTAAACTTTATTGAACTTAAGGTTTTTTTGATTTCCAAATAATTATAAAAGATGTTTAATATTCAAATGCTTTATTAGAACTGATAAGTTTTTCAATATAATAAAATAGCAAAAACGCAAATATCAGCGTTTGAAAATGTAATGTTAAAAGTACCGTTGGTTC
>OY821520.1:252188816-252193816 GCA_963682025.1 Cordilura impudica | reverse complement strand
AATTGTGTGTACAAATTTCTGATAACGCTTTTATAAGATTTTCTTCAGCAATTTCGGCTTTTTCGGGGTTTTGTAGTTCTAATTTGTAGTTTATATAAATTTCTGCGAGATCTCTAAAAATGTATTTATATATATTCCTAATTGGTTATGGAAAGAAGATGGTGATTTTTTCAAAATAATCTATAATATTGGTAATGTCCGACAAATTAATTAAATAAAATAATGTCACCAATATACAATATTTTTCTTTATTTACTACTTTATTTACTACTAACTAAAATAAATTTTTAATATTTTTCTATGATTCTACACCCACAATAACTCAAAAATCAAGCAAATATCAGCATTTATCAAAGATAAGATTAAGGCAAAGCGAAAGCAAAGAAAAATGGCAATCAACAAGAGCACCCTTGGATAAAGCAATCCTAACCAAATTAACCAATGAGTTAAAGGACCTATTGGAAATGGACAAACTGGACAAACTGAAAAGCTATTTCGAAGACCTTGATGCAAAGAGGACAACAAACTATTCATTATGGGAAGCTACAAGGAGAATTAACAATACCATCATTTACCAACCACCTATCGAAAAATTTTACTTATCGTGGGCCAGAACCCATAGTGAAAATGATAAAGTACTAGCTGCTCTTTTCTACGAAACTTTTTCTAATCCGAAGGATAAACAAAATTTTAACCTGCCAAATGTCATTCCAACTACAAACTGTCACATCAAAAATATTACTCTAAATGAAATAAAAAAAAAATACTATCAAAACAAAAATAGATGCTAACAAATCTCCTGGCTATGACAGGGTATCAGGTAAACTATTAAAAGAACTACCAAGAAAAGGTCTTATCTTCATCAGAAATATTTTTAACGTTTTAATTAATATCAATGCAATATTTTCCAAAATATGGAAAGTTGCTGAAATAATCGCTTTTGCTAAGCCCAACAAAGACGCTACAAAAGCTACTTCATACAGACCAATTAGTCAACTACCACTTCTATCGAAATTATTTGAAATTATTTTTGACCGATTAGAACCCATAGAACCCGTTCGACAGTGTTGGCATGCTGGCCTGCTTCATATATTAAAAAAGACTCTACCAACGAATTTCTGTCTCATACTACGAAATTATTTAACTAACATACACTTTTATGTAAAATACAAAGATGAATTTTCAAGAGTAACAAAAATGGAAGCTGGAGTTCCGCAAGGCAGTGTTCTTGAGCCAATACATTACCTTCTGTACACAGCAGACATTCCTATCCCAACAAGAAACTTTGATATGATTACTACATTTGCAGACCACACTATCCTAATATCATCAAATAAAGATATAACTATCTCAAACCTCCAAAAACTGCTGGACAATACACTAATCTGTTTTGAAACCTGGTGCATTCTAGTAAATGGTGAAAAACTGTCCAAGTAACACAAATAGACTTATCCAGTGACCATCAACCAATCACAATAAACAACACTCAAATTCTCAACGATAAAAAAGCTAAATACCTTGGCATGATAATCAACTCCAAACTAATCTGGAAAGAACACATCATCCGCAAAAAAAACTAAATAAAGTACAAATTGGACAACTATACTGGCTCCTTGGAAAGGAATCGACTTTATCAACAAAGAATAAACTACTCAACTATAAACCATTAAATTTAAAGTAAATTGGTTTTCTTGTTGGCCAATTTCTATTATAAAAAACAATGATGCTTAAAACGAATTAATTATTACTAGCAGATTCCAGCCCTCGAAATTCGAACGCAAATTCTAGGAAATTTTATTTTTTCATTAAATAAAAGTATGCTAATCAATTATAGCCAATTCACAAGTCAACACAAAAAGCAAACTCATTTTTTTTACAAACCCATTAACAAATTTAATAAACACACACATAGCATTGTATAATTTTATGTACGTGTTAGTAGCAACTTTAAATGCAATTTACTCAAAATAAAGAAAAAAATTGTAAAATCTGTAAATCTGCAAATCGGCTAAAAAGAAATACCTTTCACATAATATATGATTCATCAAAATCGGGATAAAATGGTAGAACAAAACAGCAGTCACAAGAAATCGCCTAGCCTATTAATATTATATATACTAGAGTAGAAAACCCCAAAGTACTTCAAAGAACGACAACGAAATTCATTATTTAACACAGCCGGCATTATAACAATACCCACAGTTTGATCCCTATAAGCCTGTTTTGAGACCTTAGAAGTCATACGATAATTCAAAAAAAAAAAAAAAATCGAATGATTCTTAGCTACAAATTAATATTAAAAAAAGAAATTTTAAAATTATCTATATTATTAATAGGCTAGACGATTTTTTGGGACCGATGTTTTGTTCTACCATTTAATTCCGATTTTGACCAAAAGTATATTATGTGAAAGGTATTTCTTTTAAGCCTTTTTGTAGATTTACAGATTATTAAATTTTTCCCTCTATTTTGAGAAAATTGCATTTAAAACTGCTACCAACACATACATAAATTAAATTATTACTATGTGTGTTTTATTAAATTTGTTAATATGTTTATTAATGAGTTTGTTAAATTCATTCACAATAATAATAAACCATTAAAGTGTTGGTTTGTGAATTGGCTAAGTTGAAATATAAAGCTGCCTAGAAATTGCACTCGAATTTCGAGAGCTGGATTCTGCTAGTTTTATTAAATACAACAACAAGTAAAAGTGTTACATTCGGCTTTGCCGAATTTTTTGATACCCTCCACCTGAGTCTTAAACTCTATTTTACATCCAATGTTGAGTACGGCTACCACTTTTACGCTTTTGCCGATACTGAAACATTAATTTCGAATACCAAAATTCAAATGATTCTTGGCTAAAAAGTATTATTATTAAAAACAAGTAAGAGTGTTAAATTCGGCTGTGCCGAATTTTTTTGATACCCTCCACCTGTGTCTTTAATTTTTAATTTTCAATTTTTAATTTTTAATTTTTACTTTTTAATTTTTAATTTTTAATTTTAAATTTTAAATTTTTAATTTTTAATTTTTAATTTTTAATTTTTAATTTTTAATTTTTAATTTTTAATTTTTAATTTTTAATTATTAATTTTTAATTTTTAATTTTTAATTTTTAATTTTTAATTGTTAATTGTTAATTTGTAATTTTTAATTTTTAATTTTTAATTTTTTATTTTTAATTTTTAATTTTTAATTTTTAATTTTTAATTTTTAATTTTTAATTTTTAATTTTTAATTTTTAATTTATAATTTTTAATTTTTAATTTTTAATTTTTAATTTTTAATTTTTAATTTTTAATTTTTAATTTTTAATTTTTAATTTTTAATTTTTAATTTTTAATTTTTAATTTTAATTATTAATTATTAATTATTAAATTTTAATTTTTAATTTTTAATTTTTAATTTTTAATTTTTAATTTTTAATTTTTAATTTTTAATTCTTAATTTTTAATTTTTAATTTTTAATTTTTAATTTTTAATTTTTTATTTTTAATTTTTAATTTTTAATTTTTAATTTTTAATTTTTAATTTTTAATTTTTAATTTTTAATTTTTAATTTTTAATTTTTAATTTTTAATTTTTAATTTTTAATTTTTAATTTTTAATTTTTAATTTTTAATTTTTAATTTTTAATTTTTAATTTTTAATTTTTAATTTTTAATTTTTAATTTTTAATTTTTAATTTTTAATTTTTAATTTTTAATTTTTAATTTTTAATTTTTAATTTTTAATTTTTAATTTTTAATTTTTAATTTTTAATTTTTAATTTTTAATTTTTAATTTTTAATTTTTAATTTTTAATTTTTAATTTTTAATTTTTAATTTTTAATTTTTAATTTTTAATTTTTAACTTTTAATTTTTAATTTTTAATTTTTAATTTTTAATTTTTAATTTTTAATTTTTAATTTTTAATTTTTAATTTTTAATTTTTAATTTTTAATTTTTAATTTTTAATTTAAATTTTTAATTTGTAATTTTTAATTTTTAATTTTTAATTTTTAATTTTTAATTTCTAATTTTTAATTTTTAATTTTTAATTTTTAATTTTTAATTTTTATTTTTTAATTTTTAATTTTTAATTTTTAATTTTTAATTTTTAATTTTTAATTTTTAATTTTTATTTTTAATTTTTAATTTTTAATTTTTAATTTTTAATTTTTAATTTTTAATTTTTAATTTTTAATTTTTAATTTTTAATTTTTAATTTTTAATTTTTAATTTTTAATTTTTAAATTTTTAATTTTTAATTTTTAATTTTTAATTTTTAATTTTTAATTTTTAATTTTTAATTTTTAATTTTTAATTTTTAATTTTTAATTTTTAATTTTTAATTTTTAATTTTTTAATTTTTAATTTTTAGTTTTTAATTTTTAATTTTTAATTTTTAATTTTTAATTTTTAATTTTTAATTTTTAATTTTTAATTTTTAATTTTTAATTTTTTTTTAATTTTTAATTTTTAATTTTTATTTTTAATTTTTAATTTTTAATTTTTAATTTTTAATTTTTAAATTTTTAATGTTTAAATTATAATTTTTAATTTTTAATTTTTAATTTTTAATTTTTATTTTTTAATTTTTAATTTTTAATTTTTATTTTTTAATTTTTAATTTTTAATTTTTAATTTTTAATTTTTAATTTTTAATTTAAATTTTTAATTTTTAATTTGTAATTTGTAATTTTTAATTTTTAATTTTTAATTTTTAATTTTTAATTTTTAATTTTTAATTTTTAATTTTTAATTTTTAATTTTTAATTTTAATTTTCAATTTTTAATTTTTAATTTTTAATTTTTAATTTTTAATTTTTAATTTTTAATTTTTAATTTTTAATTTTTAATTTTTAATTTTTAATTTTTAATTTTTAATTTTTAATTTTTAATTTTTAATTTTTAATTTTTAATTTTTAATTTTTAATTTTTAATTTTTAATTTTTAATTTTTAATTTTTAATTTTTAATTTTTAATTTTTAATTTTTAATTTCTAATTTTT
>OY821520.1:252176316-252181316 GCA_963682025.1 Cordilura impudica | reverse complement strand
AATTTTTAATTCTTAAATTTTAATTTTTAATTTTCAATTTTTAATTTTTAATTTTTAATTTTTAATTTTTAAAATTAAATTAAATTAAAAATTAAAAATTAAAAATTAAAAATTAAAAATTAAAAATTAAGAATTAAAAATTAAAAATTAAAAATTAAAAATTAAAAATTAAAAATTAAAAATTAAAAATTAAAAATTAAAAATTAAAAATTAAAAATTAAAAATTAAAAATTAAAAATTAAAAATTAAAAATTAAAAATTAAAAATTAAAAATTAAAAATTAAAAATTAAAAATTAAAAATTAAAAATTAAAAATTAAAAATTAAAAATTAAAAATTAAAACTTAAAAATTAAAAATTAAAAATTAAAAATTAAAAATTAAAAATTAAAAATTAAAAATTAAAAATTAAAAATTAAAAATTAAAAATTAAAAATTAAAAATTAAAAATTAAAAATTAAAAATTAAAAATTAAAAATTAAAAATTAAAAATTAAATTTTAAAAATTAAAAATTAAAAATTAAAAATTAAAAATTAAAAATTAAAAAATAAAAATTAAAAATTAAAAATTAAAAATTAAAAATTAAAAATTAAAAATTAAAAATTAAAAATTAAAAATTAAAAATTAAAAATTAAAAATTAAAAATTAAAAATTAAAAATTAAAAATTAAAAATTAAAAATTAAAAATTAAAAATTAAAAATTAAAAATTAAAAATTAAAAATTAAAAATTAAAAATTAAAAATTAAAAATTAAAAATTAAAAATTAAAAATTAAAAATTAAAAATTAAAAATTAAAAAATAAAAATTAAATTTTAAAAATTAAAAATTAAAAATTAAAAATTAAAAATTAAAAATTAAACATTAAAAATTAAAAATTAAAAATTAAAAATTAAAAATTAAAAATTAAAAAATAAAAAATAAAAATTAAAAATTAAAAATTAAAAATTAAAAATTAAAAATTAAAAATAAAAAATTAAAAATTAAAAATTAAAAATTAAAAATTAAAAATTAAAAATTAAAAATTAAAAATTAAAAATTAAAAATTAAAAATTAAAAATTAAAAATTAAAAATTAAAAATTAAAAATTAAAAATTAAAAATTAAAAATTAAAAATTAAAAATTAAAAATTAAAAATTAAAAATTAAAAATTAAAAATTAAAAATTAAAAATTAAAAATTAAAAATTAAAAATTAAAAATTAAAATTAAAAATTAAAAATTAAAAATTAAAAATTAAAAATTAAAAATTAAAAATTAAAAATTAAAAATTAAAATTAAAAATTAAAAATTAAAAATTAAAAATTAAAAATTAAAAATTAAAAATTAAAAATTAAAAATTAAAATTAAAAATTAAAAATTAAAAAGTAAAAAGTAAAAATTAAAAATTAAAAATTAAAAATTAAAAATTAAAATTTAAAAATTAAAAATTAAAAATTGAAAATTAAAAATTAAAAATTAAAAATTAAAAATTAAAAATTAAAAATTAAAAATTAAAAATTAAAAATTAAAAATTAAAAATCAAAAATTAAAAATTAAAAATTAAAAATTAAAAATTAAAAATTAAAAATTAAAAAATTAAAAATTAAAATTAAAAATTAAAAATTAAAAATTAAAAATTAAAAATTAAAAATTAAAAATTAAAAATTAAAAAATAAAAATTAAAAATTAAAAATTAAAAATTAAAAATAAATTTAAAATTAAAAATTAAAAATTAAAAATTAAAAATTAAAAATTAAAAATTAAAAATTAAAAATTAAAAATTAAAAATTAAAAATTAAAAATTAAAAATTAAAAATTAAAAATTAAAAATTAAAAATTAAAAATTAAAAATTAAAAATTAAAAATTAAAAATTAAAAATTAAAAATTAAAAATTAAAAATTAAAAATTAAAAATTAAAAATTAAAAATTAAAAATTAAAAATTAAAAATTAAAAATTAAAAATTAAAAATTAAAAATTAAAAATTAAAAATTAAAAATTAAAAATTAAAAATTAAAAATTAAAAATTAAAAATTAAAAATTAAAAATTAAAAATTAAAAATTAAAAATTAAAAATTAAAAATTAAAAATTAAAAATTAAAAATTAAAAATTAAATTTTAAAAATTAAAAATTAAAAATTAAAAATTAAAAATTAAAAAATAAAAATTAAAAATTAAAAATTAAAAATTAAAAATTAAAAATTAAAAATTAAAAATTAAAAATTAAAAATTAAAAATTAAAAATTAAAAATTAAAAATTAAAAATTAAAAATTAAAAATTAAAAATTAAAAATTAAAAATTAAAAATTAAAAATTAAAAATTAAAAATTAAAAATTAAAAATTAAAAATTAAAAATTAAAAATTAAAAATTAAAAATTAAAAATTAAAAATTAAAAATTAAAAATTAAAAATTAAAAATTAAAAATTAAATTTTAAAAATTAAAAATTAAAAATTAAAAATTAAAAATTAAAAATTAAACATTAAAAATTAAAAATTAAAAATTAAAAATTAAAAATTAAAAATTAAAAAATAAAAAATAAAAATTAAAAATTAAAAATTAAAAATTAAAAATTAAAAATAAAAAATTAAAAATTAAAAATTAAAAATTAAAAATTAAAAATTAAAAATTAAAAATTAAAAATTAAAAATTAAAAATTAAAAATTAAAAATTAAAAATTAAAAATTAAAAATTAAAAATTAAAAATTAAAAATTAAAAATTAAAAATTAAAAATTAAAAATTAAAAATTAAAAATTAAAAATTAAAAATTAAAAATTAAAAATTAAAAATTAAAAATTAAAAATTAAAAATTAAAAATTAAAAATTAAAAATTAAAAATTAAAAATTAAAAATTAAAAATTAAAAATTAAAAATTAAAAATTAAAAATTAAAAATTAAAAATTAAAAATTAAAAATTAAAAATTAAAAATTAAAAATTAAAAATTAAAAATGAAAAATTAAAATTTAAAAATTAAAAATTAAAAATTAAAAATTAAAAATTAAAAATTAAAAATTAAAAATTAAAAATTCAAAATTAGAAATTAAAAATTAAAAATTAAAAATTAAAAATAAAAAGTAAAAATTAAAAATTAAAAATTAAAAATTAAAAATTAAAATTTAAAAATTAAAAATTAAAAATTTAAAATTAAAAATTAAAAATTAAAAATTAAAAATTAAAAATTAAAAATTAAAAATTAAAAATTAAAAATTAAAAATTAAAAATTAAAAATCAAAAATTAAAAATTAAAAATTAAAAATTAAAAATTAAAAATTAAAAATTAAAAATTAAAAATTAAAAATTAAAATTAAAAATTAAAAATTAAAAATTAAAAATTAAAAATTAAAAATTAAAAATTAAAAATTAAAAATTAAAAATTAAAAATAAAAATTAAAAATTAAAAATTAAAAATTAAAAATTAAAAATTAAAAATTAAAAATTAAAAATTAAAAATTAAAAATTAAAAATTAAAAATTAAAAATTAAAAATTAAAAATTAAAAATTAAAAATTAAAAATTAAAAATTAAAAATTAAAAATTAAAAATTAAAAATTAAAAATTAAAAATTAAAAATTAAAAATTAAAAATTAAAAATTAAAAATTAAAAATTAAAAATTAAAAATTAAAAATTAAAAATTAAAAATTAAAAATTAAAAATTAAAAATTAAAAATTAAAAATTAAAAATTAAAAATTAAAAATTAAAAATTAAAAATTAAAAATTAAAAATTAAAAATTAAAAATTAAAAATTAAAAATTAAAAATTAAAAATTAAAAATTAAAAATTAAAAATTAAAAATTAAAAATTAAAAATTAAAAATTAAAAATTAAAAATTAAAAAATTAAAAATTAAAAATTAAAAATTAAAAATTAAAAATTAAAAATTAAAAATTAAAAATTAAAAATTAAAAATTAAAAATTAAAAATTAAAAATTAAATTTTAAAAATTAAAAATTAAAAATTAAAAATTAAAAATTAAACATTAAAAATTAAAAATTAAAAATTAAAAAATAAAAAATAAAAATTAAAAATTAAAAATTAAAAATTAAAAATTAAAAATTAAAAATTAAAAATTAAAAATTAAAAATTAAAAATTAAAAATTAAAAATTAAAAATTAAAAATTAAAAATTAAAAATTAAAAATTAAAAATTAAAAATTAAAAATTAAAAATTAAAAATTAAAAATTAAAAATTAAAAATTAAAAATTAAAAATTAAAAATTAAAAATTAAAAATTAAAAATTAAAAATTAAAAATTAAAAATTAAAAATTAAAAATTAAAAATTAAAAATTAAAAATTAAAAATTAAAAATTAAAAATTAAAAATTAAAAATTAAAAATTAAAAATTAAAAATTAAAAATTAAAAATTAAAAATTAAAAATGAAAAATTAAAAATTAAAAATTAAAAATTAAAAATTAAAAATTAAAAATTAAAAATTAAAAATTAAAAATTAAAAATTAGAAATTAAAAATTAAAAATTAAAAATTAAAAATTAAAAAGTAAAAATTAAAAATTAAAAATTAAAAATTAAAAATTAAAAATTAAAAATTAAAATTTAAAAATTAAAAATTAAAAATTAAAAATTAAAAATTAAAAATTAAAAATTAAAAATTAAAAATTAAAAATTAAAAATTAAAAATTAAAAATTAAAAATTAAAAATTAAAAATTAAAAATTAAAAATTAAAAATTAAAAATTAAAAATTAAAAATTAAAAATTAAAAATTAAAAATTAAAAATTAAAAATTAAAAATTAAAAATTAAAAATTAAAAATTAAAAATTAAAAATTAAAAATTAAAAATTAAAAATTAAAAATTAAAAATTAAAAATTAAAAATTAAAAATTAAAAATTAAAAATTAAAAATTAAAAATTAAAAATTAAAAATTAAAAATTAAAAATTAAAAATTAAAAATTAAAAATTAAAAATTAAAAATTAAAAATTAAAAATTAAAAATTAAAAATTAAAAATTAAAAATTAAAAATTAAAAATTAAAAATTAAAAATTAAAAATTAAAAATTAAAAATTA